>VYZP01023213.1:5132-30548 GCA_013400635.1 Hypocryptadius cinnamomeus | reverse complement strand
TATTGCAGGAGGTTGAATAAAATGAAAGCGTCCGCTGGGTGCTACTGGAAAAGCGCTCGACTCCCTTCCTTAAAAAATTCATCATGTTCGACTCTCGCCAGCTCTCGGCCAAAAGGGAGCGGAGGAATTGTAAACCGGGCTTCAGTTCAGGCTTGAAATGAACTGGCCTTTGGGCCTCAATTTACAGGGATATCGGAAGTCACAGCAATGAAAAAATGAACGTGGAAAATAAAGGGGTGCAAAGCGCTGTAGTGCGGGGTTGCTGGGAGGGCAGGGTGCGGGTTCCTCCACAGGAGGAGCTGGCGGGGCTGGGCTGGGCTGGGCTGGGCTGGGCTGGGCTGGGCTGGGTGCGCTGGGGCGGCCGCAGGGCCGGGGGACACACGGACACCGCCGGCTGCGACGCGCTCCGTCCCCGGTGCAGCTGTCGCTGCTCAGCCGGGTGGGGTCCCAAACTTCTTCCTCCGAGCTTTCCCACACAGACGATGTCCTGCGGCTACTGCCTCTCGGGGTTGGATTCGAAGTGTCTCGTTTTCCCAGCCAGCACTGGCATTAGAGAATGGAACAGAAATGAGTGGTTTATACAATACTGTTGTTATTAAAAATTGTATTTTAAAATACCCACTTGGAGAGTGACTGCATCACTGAGTACATCAAATTGCCTGACAAGTTACTCGCAGCAGACTGTTACAAAGGGGTGTGTGTCAACAGGGCAAAAGGTTCGTTTAATCCTAGATATTGAAATAAAATTAATTTTCTTGTAGATTTTTGTAATATCCATTACTCCCAGTCAAAAGAGCATCTCCCTGGACGCTGACAGACGAGTTTGTACCTTGATCTTACAGGGATTTGTACAGCATATTTTATGTGAACATAATACATTCAAGCTGATTTTCTAAAGAATCCAGTAATAAAGTGTAGACATAGACATGGATGTTCTCCAGTACCTGTGGCCTTCGAGCGGGCCAAATTTCTGGCTTGCACCGTCCCTTTAAATCCACTGTCACTGCTCACAGGCTTCAATTCTTCACAAAACTGTGCGGAAATCATCCCCGTGCTGCCATGTCCTCGCGGCGATGGTGCACTGGCAGCTTTAGCTATTTTCTCCCCAGTCCCAAGCAGGTTAATGCCGCTCGGGGAGGCAGGCAGAGGGAATTTGCTGTGCGTTTTCCCTGCTCCATGGAAATCCCACGAACTCGCCGCTCCCCCCGCCGCCCTCGGCCGCGCCGCGCTGACGGCGGGGCCCCAGCGCCCTCTCGCGGCAGCTCTGCGCCCTGCACCGCCCTGCGCCTGCTCCGCAGCTGGGAAAATCCACAGCTGGAGAAATCCACAGCTGGAAAAACCCACAGCTGGAGAAATCCACAGCTGGAGAAATCCACAGCTGGAAAAACCCACAGCTGGAGAAATCCACAGCTGGAAAATCCACAGCTGGAGAAATCCACAGCTGGAAAAATCCACAGCTGGAGAAATCCACAGCTGGAGAAATCCACAGCTGGGAAACCCCACAGTTGGAGAAACCCACAGCTGGAGAAATCCACAGCTGGAGAAATCCTCCTCTGCGGCGGCAGCAGGAGAAGCTGCGACTGCTTCATCCGGCGTGAGCGGTGCTGCTTAAATATACTGCTGACTCCGCTTGTATTTGACTTTTGAATCATGCCCTGGGTGTTTGGTTTTGTCTTTTCAGGAGCAAAATGTTTTGTTAAATAGAAAAAGGAATAATGCAAATGAGCAGTTACGTGTATCGACTCATCCGTGCTGTGCCGCGGAAGGCAGGTAAATAAGCAGCTCACTCATTTCAAAGCACACGGCTCTGTTGTGGCCCAGAGTGCTGCTGACAATTACCAGTGTGCCTCAAGTGCCCCACATTCATACTGCTTGACTCTTTAAAGGATTCAAAGCAGGGTGGCCTCATCCAAATTGTCTGCTGGTTCCAGCTTCCAAATTGTGTAAAGGAATTGCTCCACAAATGTCCAGCTAACCCAAGTTAAATCCATAGCATGGATTTTTCTTGTAACTGAACAGTACACATATATTTGCAGCACCCAGTCATGGTCTGAGCCATAACTGCTTAATTTTCAAGTGAAGTCTCACATCTCTAGTCTTCCACACAGTTGCACTGAGAGCAAAGTGCCTGATGTTTCATCTCTCACCTTGCAAGACACACTTCAGCAAAGGCTATGTAACTCCTTGACCAAGGATTTCAAATGCTTTATAAGTCTTTTTTTCCAGAAGCTTTGTGACCAGCTCAGGCTGAGATCACACTCATTTCACTATTCTGGGGTACACTCCAGCAACAGCCTCTCTGGGGAACATCTAAGTCACTGTGGTTATTACACATCTGTAATTAGTGAATGTATCCAGCAAATGTATTTTAGGGCATTTTAACTTATGTTGTAGCTTTTATATTTTGTGCATGAATCTGCATGATATGCTGAACTATAGTTCTTTAAGCAACCTGAATCTTCTAGTTATCCCAAAATGTGCACTCTAAGCACAGCATTAGTTCTGCTGCACCACATACATCTGTATGATTTATGAAGAAAGTATGAATTAGGAGAAAGAAGACACCACTTGTTTGCTTTTATTGCTTGTGCTGATGGTTTTGAGATTCAAACTCAGATTTTGTTGGGTTTTTTATTATTTCATTCAAGTGGCTTTTTTTTTGTTGAGAAGACACTTCCTGTGAATTACTGGAGATTGTTTCCAGATTATATTCCCCCTCTCCTCTTCTTCTAAGCAGATTTTCTAAAGGGCATGTCTGTAACTCAGATAATTTGTGTTCAAGCATAAATCTTTACCAAAAGCATGAAAGCTCAGTGGGGAAGGCAATCTTTCTCCTTTTTGTCAATAAGTAGGCAAGTAAGTACATTGCCTGCTGTGGCATAACATGCTGAGGGAGCCATGTGTCCTCTAATGGCACACAAAGTCCTGCATGCTGCCTTGTAACACAGGCATCAGGCATCTTGCAGTCCTCATGCAGGCAAAGCTTCTCAGCAAAGTCAGGAAGGCAAGAGGCAGTGAAATATGAGCAGTTCACAGGCCAGTGAAAAAGCTCAGCTAGTGAAAAAGCACAAGAAAAGCTCTGGGTAGATGTGAGAGAATGGGCAGAAATGGTGAATTTCTGTCTCCCTAAGATAAAGAGTTTCTGGCACATTTAGGAAGCAGACCTTGCTGTGTGACACCACAGGTCCATTGCTTTCCAGCATTCCTGGAGAAAAGCAGAGTTTAACTCTCAGAGCCCCTTGGGAGTAGAGCCCCCAGCAGACAGTCCAGACTGATCTGCCTAGAAACTGGAATGCCAAGGCACAGCAGGAGAAGGTGAAATGACCTGTGTGTTTTCATACAGAGGTTTATGCTAACTACAGTGCACATGAAAGCACACCATCCCAAAAAAGAAATGCTTTCATGACTAAAGAGCTGTATGGGATCCACTGGCATTGCTCTTCCAGGGAATAAGAGAAGTCAGAAGTTGTTGGTTTTAATTTTTTCCAATTCTTATAGCAAGACTATAAAATTCATACTTTAATAGGACTCAGGAAATAAGGATTGGCAGAGTAAAATTATACCACTACAGTAAATTAAAGTGGCCTTTTGTCTCCAGCTGAGTTCAAATTAGATGAAAACAAGTGCCTCATCCTTAGGCTAGAATTTTTAGACCTACAACCCCTCATCTCAGTAGAAGAACCCTTCTGTAGCTGAATGAAATAAATGGGCTGACCACATAACTACTGTAGTTACTAATCATATTACATATCTACATCACCAATGATGCCCTTGGAAACAGTTCTCTCTGCAGAGAGATCAAACTTGTCACCCTTTGGTTCTCTTTGTTCTCAGTTTTTACTGACTGCAGACACCTTGTAGTCTTTGTCTACCAGGAAAACTCAGAGAGAGTACAAATGGCTTGCCCAATGCCAACAAGACAGCAGGGAATTCAGTCTCTATCTGGAGTTCAAAATAATATCCTTAACAGTGGGAAGTTCTTTCTCTTTAGACTCTCCAGTGGATGTACTTCATTCCACTACTTTGAGGATGGTCAGACACTGGAAAGGGTTGCCCACGGAGACTGTGGAGTCTCCATCCTTGGGCATTTCAAAACCCAGCTGGACACAGTCCTGAGCAACCTGCTGTAGTTGATCCTGCTCTGAGCAGGGCAGGGTGGAGTAGATAACCCCTCCTCACCTCATCCATTCTTTGATTCTGCAATTCATTTATTTGTGATGCCTCAGCAGATCTGAAAAGTGATGTTTGGAGGGTCTCTCTGGCAGGTCTGCTCCTGTTTCACACTCCAGCACTGCCAGCCCACGTTCCACCAGGGAGTTTGGCACACTCAGTTGTGAAGTGCTCGCACAGGATGAGGCTTTCGCAATAGCAGCAAGGAAACTTCTGAAGTAAACATGTTGTGATTCGTTAATGATTTGTGTAATTTCCACTTTATTGGCAGTAAAGTTGATTTCTTTAAAAAACAATGATGTCATATGGTTCTCCATGTAGATTGATTTTTATACATTAAGATACATTAACCTATTCCTTTAATTACTGTGGTCTTCATGGTGGTCTTTGAAGTGTGGCGGTCAGTTCTCTCTGCAGGGGAGCCTCTGACCTGAGGAAGCTGAGGCAGCAACAATATTAGAAGAAGCTGGTCTGAGGGAAGGCAGTTGATGGTGGAAACTACTATCCTGTAAGTCTAACAAACTTCTATTTTATATAATTAACCATGACTCTATGAAGACAGAATACTTTCTTAATTCCCACGTGATCACTGATCTGTGAGCAAAAGCAGCATGGGTGCACACAGAAAAGCTATTGCCATTGTAGAATTCCACTAACAGATCATGGCAGGAAAAATGTCAGTAAAACCAATCTGGAAAGTTATTTGCTACAGTGTTTTGCATTCCATCTCACTCACAAAATTAAGTCATTCAATCTAAAAAAATTAAATCTGTTATGGACTGAACACTGACCATAAACAATATCTGAGATGATAAAACAGAAATATAGGGTACTGCAGGAGTCTTGGTTACATCCAGATTTGGCTTATACCTTAATTTTTTTATTTATAATATTAGGCAAGAAGAGGGTAGTCACAATTTCAGAAGATTCTGATGTCAGAGAAATGAAAAGATGGAAAAAATAGGGAAGAAAAGTCAGACAGGAGTATGGTGAGAAAAAAGGAGATAAGGAAAATTTCAAACTAATGGAATTTCTCTCCTCTCCTCATTCTACCCTTCACAGAAGCTTAAAAAAATACCCGACATCCTGGGAATATGTCATTTTTGTACTTCATCTTTATTTTCAAGTGTCTGCTTTTAGGAGAAAGTTAGCTTGGTAAAATATTCTTCCTCTTTGCTCTGTGCCATGAACACCTTCCCAAGTCCTATGAGCCAATGCTGACACTACTGACACAGAGATAGAAGGGGAAGAGATGAAACTCATTCTCTTGGATGTGTTAGGGAAGGACGAATTGGGTTACTGAGATCTCTGCCCAGAGTTCCACAAGGATGCAGACATCTTCAGATGTTATTTTAATGTGCTTCTTCATGGACAGGACTGGCTTACAGCAAAACATCATTGATTTTTGGGTTCTAGAAATCGAAGTGTTCTGCCCCACAGTACCTCTTATTCCAGTGGCTGCCAAGATAGAACTAAGGTATTAAGAAGAAACTACTCCAGGCAAGGAGACAATTAACACTACAGAAGGAAAAGCTTAGGCTGCCAGCATTGGGGCATAGGCTTACCTGGGCTGTTCTGCCAAGACAAAAGAAGGTGATGATAGAGGCCTGGAGATCATTAACCAAGTGCATTACATCAGGAAAGGAGGAGAAAAAAACACTACAGGCACTGCCAAATTTTGTGAGAAGGGAACATTATTTTGTGGTTGGATTTCATCATGTGGAAAGGTAAGCAGATATTTTTGTTGCTGTTGTGTTTGTGCTATAAAGGCTGCTTATATGTTATAGGAGGAAAACATCCCTTATCTGCAAAGCATCACACTTGAAAGCTGGATTTATTTCTTTCTCCACCTCCAGTAGAGGCTGAAGAGAACAATTCTAGGTTTGAGATGTGGAACCAGTCCTGAGAAATGGAAATGACCAAGCTACCATTCTCCATGGAGGTTTTTTGGTCAAGGGAGTTACACAGAGGCTAGAACAGAAAAACCAGCACTACTGGGACAAGCACAAGAACATGTGTTTTGGTGAATCTAATCCCAGGTTCCTGGTAGTAAGACTTGGTGGCAAAGAGCTGTGCTGACAAAGTTTCCTTCCATACACTTCCTTGAAGGGTGTCCTTAGGGAAGGGTGTCACCACACCAGTATCCAATAGTCTGCTGTGCTAACAGCAGTGGGTTTCTGACTGGCAGAGCAGGTCTGACTTTCTCTAGGATTCATTTGTAGAGCTGGCCCAGGCTTGGTTCCATATCTGCATCAGGAATGCAATGTATGGCATAGAGTACAATGGAGGTAATGCTATATCCACCTCTTCTTCAGGCACAGGTCAATAAACTGGGGTAAACCAGCCTGGATTTCGGGTAGGATAGTCCAGTTCATGTTTGAATTCCTACCTTAAAAGTAGAGGAAAAGACTAGACTTCAATGTCTACACTTCTTTGTTCTTATAATCTGAATATATGTTAAATTTTTCTGACTTTTGGTAGCACTTGCAGGCAGAGGACATAAAGAAGAGGGAATGCCAGCAACCATGCTATCAACTTTGCAAGTCATTAACAATCTGGAAAGAGACTGAGACATACTGTCAACCTAAGCAGAACATCTCAGAGAGGCACAGAGATGGGCAAAAATTAAAAGATTTTGGGTGCAACTCCCCATTCCAGTCCTCCCTTCTGAGAAGCAGTGAGTCCTGGCAGCCCAAAAAACTGAGTTATGAACTGAGATTAAAGGCACAAGGCTGGAAGCAGGCAAGTAATGCGACTGCAGGGTTTGAAGGCACATGCTGAAACACAGAAATGGACAGAGAAATAGTCTAAGGTAAACCTCTTCTGATCCTGAAGTAAAGGTACAGCACTAATTGAGTGTAACTGTCATGAACTAGGGGAACATGGAAGTCTGTCCCTTTGTTTTGCTGCCTTTCTCGATGCTGGTGTCATCACTCTGGCAGCCTGGTTAAACTTTCCCGGGAGGAAACAAAATGAGAGCAAAGACAAATTTCTAACCTGATTATGTACTTGGAGCTGTACCCTTTGCAAATGAGCTTTTCCAGGTGAGAGACCTAGCAAAATACACACTTAAGATTTTTTTCTTACCCACTCTTCCCACTATTATTTGTCTATTGATGATATCATAGGTAGAAATGTTGGGGCTGGCCAAGTATTCCGTATTGGATGGATTGCTGCTTTCCTTCTACATCACTTTTTGGTAGCAGTTTGAAGTCCACAATCACACTGTGCCATAACAACAAATGCTTCAAGGATGACATTTCCAAAAGTACCTTTCTTCCAAGAATCTCTGAGTGCTTTTCAACATGAATTGCCAGCCCATCTCTTGGTGATAAATAGGTGTTATTTCCATCTTCAATCTGAGAAACTTAAACTGCTGCCTAAAGTAACTGTGAATCATCTACTTCCTGGAGCTTTCTTTTTCTTGTTTTCCATACCCTTTCCCTTTTGTCTCCTGAGCTATTCTTAACCTCAATTTCCTCTCCCCTCTGTCTATAATAATCCCCTCGATGCAACCTGCTGTTGTACCCAAATTTTAAAACTCTCCCCCCCTGCCCCGCATGCAACTTGGGCGTGTGTGTGCTGTGCATAAGTGCTCTCCTGATTCATGTAGTAGCATCAACTGAGCCTTTCAAAGAGCTGTATTTATGTAGATGGGTTTAAATTGTTATTTCCATCCTGTATGTGCATGTGTGGGTGGGGAGGATTAGTCTGCAGATAAGGTAAAGAGCACAGGTGTCTCAGGTGCCTCTGGTGTGGAGCACTGGACCGGAGAGAGGCAGTTCTGCAAAGATTCTAAGCACTTACTGCTCCCCCTGCTTGGAAAGTTCAGACCACCTGGGTGAATCAGAGCTCACACTACCTGATGCTAAGTAGGACACTGGGCAGCATATTGGCTGGTGTCTGTTTTCAGTCTAAATAAACAAGTGCTTTCCTCCAGAAGGGTGTTTTGCTCAAGGTAAGGGTAACTGGTTTCACTCCCAGTATTCACTGTACATATCTCTGAATTAAACTGTTGTTACACTGACCTTAGTTTCTGTTTCTTAACATTAATCTTTTTATTGCTTTTTTAATGGGAAATAGAAAGATGGCAATCTGTTTCCACTCTGCAACTGGAAAGCAAAACTCAGGGGAGGTTTTTCATCATCTTTTCTTAACATGTGTAAATTCACATTTTTTTGCCATTTCTATCAAAAAATCAATTATCTCCCCCTGTATCTGTCTCAGCACTTTTTCAAAAGATGTTTACTGTGTGGCTAAGAGATTGATTTGGCTGGAGTCCATATTTAAGGGCATCTGTCTCCCAAGAGAAACACAGGCTGGATAGTTTCCTGTTCTGTATTTTAGCATTGTTCTGAGATCCAGCAGTCAGTGTATTATCCTAAGGCATCTGTATCTGGGGTTGCTTCTCTATTCCACCTCAGGCTATGTCTGCATGGCTGTACACAAGAGGATGTGCATGTCTGCACTGCCAAGCAGCTGGGAAGAAGCAGTACCCCATGGCAGCAGGGTGCTAGTTCACCTTTCCCACTTAGGAATGTGTCCCCAGGACCCTGTGCAGACCCCAGTGCAGGAACGCCTGCCAGGGGACACTGGGCTCCTGCCCACAGGCCTGCTGGCATGGGTGTTGTACTCACCCATGGGAAGAGCTCAGACTTCACCTGTGGAAGAACTCAGACATTAGCCATTGAAGAGCTAGAAAGTCTGTAGGAGACTGATGCTTGGAAAGTGATACATGCTCGTATCTTAAGCTTGGAACAAAAATTAATAGTGATGAATCCATACAGAAGCAAACTGCCAGCAGTCAATACTCAGGCTAAGCTTGAGCCAAAGTGCTCTCCTCTAATTTAAGTCATGCTGCCAGTGTTGGAGGGAAAAGGAGAAGAAAGAGAGGGAGAGGAAACTGTTTTATTAACCTTTTTTTTTTTACTTTTGTGTATTTAAATATTAAACATGAATATTTATTAGGAAAATAAAAAACAAAGGAAAGAAGTACTATGGAACAGAAGATGGAAATTAAATGAAGCTCATATATCATTCAACAGGGCCATTTCTAAGATGAAAAACACTATTTGCTCCCCATCACCACAGTTGTCCAATTGAAACAGCAGGGGAATTCATACTATATTAGGTGAAAGTGATGTTATACAGTACAATTTGGGATTTCAGTCAAGCAAATATGAAAATAAATTATATTGATGTATTCAGTAGAAATAATAATAAATAAATAAATAAAGTCAGTACATAACAATAAGAAAGCAGTATGTGAGAGCAATTTTCCATTTTCATTGCGAAGATACTTTATGCATTCCATGAAATAATGTAGCCTGCATGCTTAAGAATGTCATCAAGGCAAGGTTTGTAGATAAGCTGACTTAGTTGGGAAAAGAACAGACAAGCTCTTGGACACTCAAGTCTTCAAACAACTCCTCCAGATCCCATTTGATAAAGGACCTGACTTCCCCCCATAGAGCTCTACAGACCATGATAAGCCACAAAAGCCATGACAATCTAGGATGTGTTTTGTGCAGAGATGTAGGAAGAACCTGTAGGCTTCAGAGACGTCTACAAAGTGATATATCAGCAGTGCTTTAGCAAAAACCTCCCTGCACAGCACCAGTGCAGGGCTTTGGAAGGAGGAGCAGCTTGGAACTAAAAAAGCCCCATGTGTTCTCTCCTTTTCCTTGCCTGTTTTGCAGATGCAGTGGAGAGAGGGTAATATGTCTTGCTTAGCAAGACCAATCTCCATTTTGCATTAGTTTCTTATGTAAATAGGTCTTCCTAGTGGACAATCTATCGGTCTACTTACTAATTCATCTGTTTACTCAAAATTGTCTTCAGACAGGAAGCATGTTCTCTTTTATGAAAATAGATTATCTTAGTCTCAGTTTTCTTCATAATGTCTTGTCACTCAGTCAAATCCATTTTGTGAAATGTACTGCATCTGTTTTAAATAATTAATCATCTTGTACCTCTGCAATCACTTGGAGAATGTCAAAGTGATAGAAGAGCCTGGAATTTCTTATTATATTTTGATGGAGATACAGGGCTGGATCATGGTATTCCTCCACAGCAACTCAGACTAGCATATGAAAAGGAGGAGAGACTGCAGGTTTTTGCCAAAACTAAATTCTGTGTGTCTCTAAGGCCTTGAAAGTTTCATCTCTGCTAGTGGACTTGTCCATCACTGAAACTACCTCTGCACTGTTATGTGTTCACATTTCACTCTGCTCAGTTGCCCAAGACATGCTTTATGCCAGCTACCTGCTGTGTCAGAGTGACACAGCTTTTGGAGAGGACTTGTCTCAGCACATCCCTCAGGCTGTGCCTGTTGAGGGGACAGATTGATAGACAAACATTCAGCTCATGAATCACACCCATGACTGGTTTCTGAGCAGTTTGATGCCATTGGGAGCAACTTTGCCAGCTCAGGTGTGGCTGAGCCAAGCAGTGTTGCAAGGTGTATATGTCTGGGTGCTGGGAATGGGGGATTTAGCTGCCTGTCATCATCCAGCCTTGACTGAGAGGGCATTTGTGATCTTGAAGACATTAAAAGAAGCATTTTCTCTCTTTCAACCCTTTTGCTCAGGCAGTAGGATAGTCTTGGTAGAGATTATCCTTGGCTCCCACCTGACTGCAGGCCCAAGTGAACAGGTCACTATCACAGGCTGACAAACCCAGTGGCCCAGTAGAGGCAAGGCTGCTGCAGGCCCCTGGCCCCAGGGCTCAGTGTGTGTTCCCAGCAGGCAGGTGAGCACAAACACACTAAAAACATATCTGGGTACACATGTGATCAGTTCCACAGAAATGCTCTACACACACACAAACACAACCAGCTCCAAGGGCCTCATCCTGTCCTCTCTGGCAGATCATGATGAAAGCCCATTAATAGAATATATATGTATATATTTATATGGACATCTATATAGTGCAGATCCCTCCAGCCACTATCCTGAGACACTCAAGTCTACACAGTAGCTGGTCCCTGAATCCCCTCATCTCCACTTGGCTGTCACACAGACAGACACAGTCAGGTCTCTCAGCTGACTTCCAGGCTCCACAATACCCCCAGTAGCTGACCAGAACCCCCTGGTCCCTCCAGTAGCCAATACAGGGACCTCTGGTGCCTCCAGCATCACAGCAGGCTTATGGTTGCTCTGGTATCTGTCTGCTAAAGCCTTTTATCCCACTCACCTGTTACTCCAGCTTGGCATTCACCAGTGGTTCACCTAGACTCCCAACACACATGTGCACACAGAGCAGAGAGTCTCTCACCCATGAAAAGCCTCTGGAGTTCAAGGAGAAGACAAGCCTGCACCACCAGGTGCAGGGCATGGCCAGCCAGACAAAGCAACCAGCCAACCTTTGACATGCCACTGGCCCCTTTTATCCCCTTACCATTGTGGTTTTTCCATCCTTATTCCTTTCCAAACCACCAAGATCCCTTCCTTTCCCCCTGCATTGTTGCTCCTCTAAAGATCCCATAGTAAGTCTTATGCAATTCCAAGATGCTCCTCCTCTGTGTCCCATAGTGTGTCCTGTACCCCTTACTCCTCTCAGTCCATACAGCCTTTCCCTTTAGCTCAGGAGTGTCCTAGGCTGAGACCCCCCAGGACAGCCCTGAGAGGGGCTGCATATCCCCTACTGGGGGTTTCTGGGGTTCCCCCACTGCCTCTGATCCTCATGTTCCTGTGTCACACTCCCCAGGCACCATGGGAAGACACTTTTGGGTGTGCCACAGGCTCTGCCCATCATGGACAGCTGCCTGCCAACACTTACCCTGGAGGGAAGTGAAATGTAGCTGTGCTTAAAGCCTTTGGCAGGTTAAAGTCTAAATAAATATTTATCAACAGCCAAAGGTAGAAGAGAGAGATAATAAAAATACATCTTTTGGAAGTCTCCCTGTCCACCAGTTTTCTGCAGGAAGGTAAATTTAAATTAATGTTGCACTTAAGCATTGCTTTGCTTTTAAAAACAATGAATGGGCCTAGGTACATTTGCAGTGACCTGCTGTAAACCTGGTGCACGCTGCATCAGTAGTAAATTGCCAACAGATTATGATGCTCTGAAAATATGAGGGAGGCAGCTGAGACTTTTTCTTCTCTTCATCCCAGTCTCTTTGGAAAGAGCACACTGGCTTCTTTCCCAGCAGCTGGAGATCAAGACCCACAGGACTTGCTCAGCCTCTGACACGGTTGTCAGAGCATCACCATGGTCCCCCTCACTAAATCAGCACTTCAGCCTCATACAGGGACCACAGAGGAAAGGATGAGGGATTGGGAATGGGTGGGATCCAACATCACAAAAACAAGCTTGTTATTTTCTCCCACTACGACCCAGACAGTTGGATTCCCATTATAATTAGACAGATATGGAAAAGCCTCATGATAACCCCTACCAGCCTTTTTTGACATAGTTCTGTGATGATTGCCATACAGATCAAGAGATGAGATTGCAAACTCAGAACTGCCTTTTTGTTTTGTGTTCATACAGTGCCAAACATGAGGGGTTGTACCATCCCAGAGCAGAGGGAGGTGTCCCTGATGGTGACAGTGTTTCCTGACGTCCCTTGTTTGTCTGGCCACAACCCAGTTGCTTTAAGACCATGGCAAATCATTACATCTGATAAACTCTGTTAACCAGAGATCTCCCCAGATTCTCAGTCTGTCAAGAAAAGACATCAATACATTGCCATTACCTCAGGGCTTTCCTTTGTGGTCATCCACCAAGACCCCTGGGGAAAGAGAGAGCCCTGGGACAGTCTTTACTCACTTTGACTCATTGGGAAGCCATCCACCCAGTGCAGGATCTGGTTTTGGCACTTAGTCTGCTGCCCTGTCTCAGCTACAAATTAGTGTTAAACATAAATGTTATTTATCTCTAATTAATTATTAAGGCAATGTGTAACAGCACTCAGGAAAGATCATATTGGTGTGTGTCTGGATGCAACCCAGCCCTCCCTAAATCACACTGAAAGCTGACTTCCCTCCTGCTGTAAGCAGATTACTTCAGTCTCAGTGTTGGTACATAAGGAGAAGATTTGTCACCCTTCTGGAAAATCAATAGGCTCTTGGCAAACTGGCTTCAGTGCTGTTAATCATCCTGATGGCACCATCTGCCCATCTACCAAACTGCTGCAGGAGAACCACCCTGCCTGAGGGCCCAGCCACGGACCCTCTCAGTGGCTGCAGAGCCCTGGCACAGCTGGGTTTGCACCTCTCACTGAATTTGAAACAAGCCCAGCTGAATGTACAGGAGGATATGGGGACTGGGAGTGCAGAGTTAATGGAGAACTCTGTCATGTCTCCTCAGTATTTCTGTTCCATGTCTGGGGGCAGTGCCTCTGCCTGGTGCCCAAAACCAACTGAATGTTCACAGGAAAAACGGAGGAGTCAAAAATGCTGAAAATTCCAGATGCCTGAGGCATCACTGCTGATGTGTGCAGCTCCTCAGCACCTCATCAACATGCAGAGGATGGAGAAATCCTGTGGCAGAGCTTGCTGGCTATGGACTGTCACTTGTCACCATATGAGGCTCTGGTATGAGTGCCCCCCCTGCCCTGCGAGGAAGGGTCTCCTCCTCCTCATCCTCCTAACCCAGTTCAGTGCTTCTCCAACAGACAGGAGCAACAATCTGTGGGAAAACCTTCTGTGCAGGGCCAGGACAGGCTGGAGAGGCTGGAGCCATACTCCAGGAAAGGATGAAGCAGATGGCAGACAATCTGTAGCATGAGCAAAGGAGCTCTGGCCAGGCTCACAGGGGCATTGCTGCAGCAGAAGTCCTGGCTGCTGCCTCTGGAGATGTGCTCAAAGTGCTGCTGCTGCCTGGCAGCTGGGATGGGGAAGGGATGGGGCAGGACCCTCACACCACTGCTGTGGCTTCCCATCCAGTCTGCCCAGTCTCTGCATTTCCCCAGTGCCAGCATCAGGTGGGACCTGCAGAGAGCCAGGCTGGGTCCAGCAGGCTGGGGACACGGGTGGGAACATGAGTGGGGACATGAGTGGGGACATGAGTGGGGTGGGAACATGAGTGGGGACACGGGCTGGGGCAAACAGCAGTGCCCAACTTCCTCCTGCTCCATATTAATCAGCACTTTTCTGAATCACAGACGTGGTTTGGCTGTGGGATATCAACTATGAGATTCAGAAATTAATTCAGCTTGGGAGCTTTGGATGACTCAGACTGCTATGAAAACACCCCAGGGCAGAAATGAGATGTAGGGAAAATTCACCCTGGGGGTGTCTCTCAATGGACTTTAACTGAGGACAAATTTAATTTGCAGAACTGAAACATATTTTATTTACTTTTTTAAACTAGCATTTTTAATTGAAATATTCAAATACGTAATCAAGATGCTCTTAATGGGTTGCTTTTATTGAAAGAGAGTTTGTTTAAAATTCCTCAACCTCTGAGTCCCAGACATATTTCCTTCCCCCAAGTGAATTCTCTGTTGAATTTCTCTACTGCATTAATTATGAAAATCAGAATTCACCAAATAAACAGACAAGATGACACAGCAGTGATGTTAGGCTGCCCACAACCTAACCTGTGATCCTGCTGGAAGTTGTCTGTAAGTCTCAATGGAAAAGCAGTATGCAGTAGTCATATGTGCTTTTAGGAGTTTGTAAAGACAGAGCTCTTTCTCATGCATCACTGGGCTCCCAAAGATGGGTCTAAGTTATAACAACCCTTAGAGTTCACTTAACTCTGCTGCCAAATGTCTGCCTGAGAGGAAAAAAACATACATTTTTGTAGCTAGAAAAATATCGAGGCAAACGATTTGAAACACTGAGCCATATGGACTCCTGCCTTAGCTCTCTGAGTGCAGCAATGCTTCATTGCAATCAATAAATGTTTCATCATCATTTCTGGTGCAGGGAGGCTTTAAGGAGCCCAGGCTCCATTTTTGGCTCCACTGTCTGCTCACTGTGAGCTTTAAGCTTCATTTCATGTCAATGCAGCAGGACTCAGTGCCCTGTTTTCTTCATGAAATGCAGGCTGTGTGCTGGGGACTCCCAAGGAAGAATCAGAATCAGAGCAGTTTGGACTGGAAAGAAACCTTTAAAAGCCATCTAGTCCAACCCACTTGCCATGAGCAGGGACACCTTCAACTGGATCAGGTTGCTCAGAGCAGCTGTTGCTGTTCAGCTTGACCTTGGATGTTTCCAGGGATAGCGTGCCCACCATCTCTCTGGGCAACCCGTGCCAGTGTTTCTCAACACCTTCTTGTAAAAGCTTTCTTCCTTATAGCTGAATTGATCCTCTTTCAGTTTAAAACCATTGCCTCTTATCCCATTGCAACAAGCCCCTACTAAAAAGTTTGTCCTCATCTTGCAGTACTCTTCAGGTACTGGAGGTTGCTATAAGGTCTCCCTGGAACCTTCTCTTCTCCAGGCTGAACAACCCCAACTCTCTCAGCCTGAAGAGGTGTTTGAGCCCTCTGATTATTTTTGTGGCCTCTTCTGGCCTCACTCCAACAGGTTGATTGCCTTCCTGTGCTGGAGACCCCAGAGCTGGATGCAGGAGTGTGGGTGAGGTCTCACCAGAACATAGCAAAGGGGCAGAATCCTCTCCCTGGGCCTGCTGTCCACACAGCTTTGGATGCATCCCAGGATGTGGTTGGCATTCTGAAGTGGTGTGGGGTGTTCAGGAACTCTCAGGGTGCTCCACTCCCTGCACGTAGGGGATGGACAGGCAGCAGACCGTGGCAATGGAAAGGAGCAGGCAAAATTTGACATGCCTTCACCCTTGGGAAGCCAGTGCTGATGACTGACAGCTGGAGGGAAGCTGCTGTACATTTTATGAAAGAAACCCCAACAGCAAAATCTGGGGAAAGATCTGGGGAAATTCCTTCCAAAAGCAAGGCCCTGTGCTGGAGGTCACATCTGGATCCCATTTGTTGTCTGTTGTCTCTGGAGATGCATCAGATTGTTTGAAAGCTCCCGGTGACCCACCCAGCCTGTGAGAGACAAGAGCTGGATCTGGCTGCGTTTCCATAGACTAAAGTCTGGGATGTGACATGGGGTGAAGTTCGCTTGGGGGAAGGAGTTCAGAAAGACCTGTGTGTCTTGCACTGGGCTTTGGGAGAACCTCAGCAGGAAGTGAGGGGCAGCTTGGCCACATCTGCCCCCAGTATGGCACTTCTGTGACAGTGGGGGGTGGGGGTGATTTTAAGGCTTTGTGCTTAATGATGCAGGTTTTATATCAGGTTGATTTTCTTGCTTTACTGGTGGCTGTGCCTGTTCCTCCTTACACCCCCTAGCCAGTATAAGCCAAAGCCACCCCCACAAAATGCTAAGATAGTGTTGTGGAC
Source organism: Hypocryptadius cinnamomeus (assembly GCA_013400635.1). Lineage (NCBI taxonomy): Eukaryota > Metazoa > Chordata > Aves > Passeriformes > Zosteropidae > Hypocryptadius > Hypocryptadius cinnamomeus. The sequence goes on along the minus strand of VYZP01023213.1, from coordinate 14,065 downwards.
AGTGTGGATCCTCCCTTGGAAAGGATGGTGATTACCTCAGGGGCAACATGGGTCCCAGGACACTGGCTTGACAAAAGCCAGATAATGGAACCTAAAATAACCCTGGAGAAATTGTTTCTCTGTGTAGTAACAAAGAGACAATTGTTGAAGAGACCTGCTAATATTCAAAGTGCCTTTAGGAATTAATTAGCTATTGCTGAGGCCATTCATGACTGACTACATCTGCCTGGGACATAGTCAGAGCCATCAGCCAAAGTTTTTCCCCTTCTGAAATTTATTTTCTATAACCTCTTACAAGCTACAGCAGGCATAGTGCTTTACATGTATTCTTTCCTTTGCAAGATTTATGATATGGGCTGGATATCTTAATTTCTGCTTAAAGCCATAGAAAACATCTCTGTGGCTGCTGACACATCATGAACATGAATCCAGGTATTCCCTACAGGGGATGCAGGGCAAAGAGATACATCCTTGTGGACAAGCCCTGCTGGTAGATAGCTCTGGTTTTCTTCTGCCCCAGGAGGAATGTGCTCCCCTGCTGTCCTACCTGAGGGAATGCTGGAAAAGGAAAACTCTGTTTGCCAGTTCCACCTCTTCTAAGAAAACACTCCTGAAGGGAGCACTATCCCACAAAGCATTTCCATGGGTCACACTTTGCAAAGCCCATTCAACTACACAGTAATTTGGGTTCCAATTTATTATTACCTCATTTATTGAAAATATGAATGTGTTTCTTCTGCACAGTTCAGGCATTGCACAGCAGAGTTATGCTGAGATGGTCTCTGGCAAATGGTTTCATTTTTGAGGGGGCTTCTGCATATGTACAACAAAATGCAGGTCCTAACTCACAACTATGGCTTCTTTGCATTAGGAACCAACTCATCTTAAATAAATGATAACATTCTTCCACCCATACTCCATCTGCAGAAAAAATATATGTAATTAACCCTTCCCCATTATCCCCTGTGTTTATCTGCTTGCACTCACCTTGAATAACGAAAAAGACATATTCACTTTGTGGTCAGTTACACAACTTGAGCCTTGAGTTTTACTCTGTGGGTTTCCAGCAAGCCCTGAGCTCAGCAGGGCAAGGTCCTGCCTGCTCCAGGAGGCAGCTCCTGCTTCAACCAGCTTTGATCTCAAGACAAGACAAAGAGCCAGGCTCTTAAAATGCACTATAAAAGTACCTCTAAGGGTATCTAACTCCAGCACAAAAGCATTTCATCTGGATTTCCAAAATGGCAGGGTGATTGATATGTTTTGAATACAGTGATGAATAATTCAGTTTTCATGTATTTGCCTGACTTCACAAGGCAAATCCCAATTTCAGCCTGAAAGCTGCCTTCCTTTCCAATCACTACTGCTTCAAGACAAAAAGCCATGGCCCTGGGGAGAATCCCCTGTCCCAGGGCATTTGCTGCAGCCCAAGAGAAGTGTCCCCAGTGCTGTTCAGCAGGTGGCTCTGGTGGGTGCTGTCTTGTGGGTGCCTGGGGTAGAGACACAGGGACAGATGGACACAGGAACCAGGAGGCCACTACTGCAGAGGGCAGGACGTGTTCCCTTTTATTATTTCACTTCCAGCCCCAGGACTGCCCTCTCTCTTTCTCCAGAGCTGGCATCTGTCTGAGTAAGACCAGAGCTGTTTGATCTCACTCTCCTGCCCCAAAAGGAGCTTTTCTGTTGCCAGTGGAGGAAGCTGGCTCTGGGTGGGCAGGGGCTGCATGCTGCTGTTCATTGCAGAGCACTGAAACCACTCCCTGGGCACAACCAACCCCATTCCTCGGTCTCAGCTCTTTGTCCTGCCCAGCCGCAGGGTGGGGAGAGGCTGATGCTGCTGAGCTCTTCATCACCTGACTGCCACTGCCACCTGCCAGCCCCGAAGTCCCCTGCGATGTCACCTCCCTGCCCCTCAGCTCCCAGGAGCCCCTCACCTGCCTTGGGCACAGCAGACATGGGAACTTGCCTGAGCTTAGGGGAGACCTTACTGCTCTCTACAATTACCTGAGAGGAGTCCTAATGAGGTGTGAGTCTCTTCTTTCAAGTAACAAGTGACAGGATGAAAGGAAATGGCCTCAAGTTGTTCCAGAGAAGATCAGATATTAGGAAATATTTCTTCACTGAAAGGGTTATCAAGCATTGAAACAGTTTGCCCACCGATGTTGTGGAATCACCATCCCTGGAGGGATTTTTTCGAAGTGTGGATGTGGTGCTTAGGGACATGGTTTAATGGTGGCTTGGCCATGCTGGGTTAATGGTTGGACTCCATGATCAATGATCACAGAAGTCTTTTCCTACCTAAATGATTCTGTGATTTTAAGGAAGCCAATGTTAAGCTGAGGTTTCAGCCCAAAAATGAGTGCAATGGCTTCCCCAACATTTCCATCTGTGCCAATGTCTATTCCAGATCCCCCAATCTCTGTTCTTTGCCCATATTCAAGACTGCTAAGTATTTTGGTGCTGTCTGAGGGGTATTTTGCGTTGTAAATCTGAGGAATGCTACTTTTAGCACAAAGTAAACAAAATGAGAGTGGAAAAACAGGCAAGGGGGTTGCTGGGCAGGTTGGCAGCACAGCCCTCAGGGCAGGAGGAGCAGGAAAGCTTGATCCAAGGGGACATGGCATGACAGGACCCTTTGGGAAGCTGATGAAGACTGCAAGGAATTTTTAAGGACCAATTCTGCTTCCACAGTGGCTGTGAGTCCAGGCAGCTCTACAGAGNGCTGGAAATCTGTGTGCATTCTGGTGCCCTCTATTCAAAGGAATCATGACCTGTTGATGATGTTTGGCAACCACAGACTGAGCAATGAAAAAAGGCTGAACCATTGCTCTACTTTGTTAATGGCACAGTTATGCTGTGGGAAAAACAGATTGTGAACTGAAGAACAGGCCCAGAATGTACAAACAGAAAGGAAAACAATTACTGCTAAGCAAAAAATATATTATTCTGTCATTTCAAAAATTCTGGGCACAGGTCTTTGCTGTTTGGGTGCTGTCCATGTCTGGATTTTACATAGGTAATTCAGACAGACAAGCCAAGACTTGTATGTACAGTAATTCTCTTTCAAGCTACTTCTCATTTTCCCTGTTCTCAGCTCCCCTGTTGCCTTTCATGTCACTGCATGGAAACCAGGGCATTCCATTAAATTAAACAATAACAAACTGATGAACAAGCTTTAGAAGGAAAGATGATAATTTATCTGCCAGACACTCAAGCCATAGTGTTCACTGTCTCTGAGGACAAACATGACATGGTAGCTTGATTCTAGAAACAGATGGGCTATTTCACTAGCCATTAATCTCACTGCTAGTTCACAAACCTAAGACCACCCATTTATTGTATGACTGTGGGTGTGCATCCTTTTTTAGCAAAAGCACTCCTTCATGAGGAATGAGTCACATACATAAATACCCTGACAGTATCCAACTAACTAATCAATGAATGGTAAAGTGCAAGATGTAGATCCCCCTGCACTGCTAGACTGAGTCATCCTGATGCTGGATTTATCACAGCCTAGACAAAGTTTCTAATAAAAGCACCAACTGTACAAAGTAAGGGTTTTCCATTGCCTTCAACTAAGTCAGCTGAAGCTCTCAGAAGTGACTGATTGAAAAGTTACACATAGTGGCCTGCATTAGCAAAGGTACCTAAGCAGACCAAGGGATGTCAGTGTTTCTGTAGACTTGACACCCGTGAAGGCACACTTGGAATGTTGCATTCAATTTTCTAACCCCTTCCCAGTTCAAAAAGAAAGCAGAGGAACTGGAGAGAGTTCAGCAAAGAGCTCCCAAGACAGAGGTCCAGAGCACTTTGCCTACATGAAAAAGCTTCTTGAGTTGGGCTTGTTGGGTCTGGCAAAAAGAGGCAACATAACAGCAACCTACAGCTCCACAAAAGAGAGTTATAAAAAGGATAGAACCAACAACTTTGGCAGTAGAAGATAATACAGGGAAGGGCAACAGCCACAAGCTGCCGGTTGAGATGTTCAGATTGAACTTCAGCAAAATTTCTTTATCCAGAGAGCGGTGCAGAGAGATGGTGGGCTCTCTATCCTCAGTGTTTTCCAAAACATGAAGAGACAGAGGCACAGGTAAACAACCTTACATGATAATAGTCCTGCTTCAAGAAGGAAGTTGGACAAGAGACCTCCAGAGGTCAGTTCCAACCCACGCTGGAATGGTCTGTGATTCCCAGAGCTCACTGTATTTATTTCATCCCCTAAGTGTGATGACCTGCAGAGCAAGTTAACACTGCTGAGAGAGTCCAGTGAGGTCTTTTTTATTTTCTATGTCCCAGCAAAGAGCAGGAGAGACTAAACACCAAATCCTCTGCACTGGCTGAGAACTGTTCAGATAAACCCACTCAGTCTAAGTGGGTGAAGTGTTTCTTGAACAGAGGAAAATTAAAGTTATCTTGAATTCAGCTCTGTCCCACCCAATCGGAAATTTATCCTCAACCATGAATTATGGCAATCACTTGAACTTGGGCATATGAGCATGCCTGACTAGAAGATCACCAAAGGAGGATTTTCTGTGCTCTCTCACACACTGGACTGTCCTTTACTATCCCTAGGTGTAGTCCATCTCTGATGCTTCTGAGGAAGTCAGGAAAAAGTCCAGAATACATTCAGCTTTGTGCACCACAGCAAAGCTCCCAATAGGTTGTTGCAGGTTGCCAGCTGAAGGATAGGACTCAATTATATTCAGGGTCTAGAGGTGAAGTAGAGATCTTATGATTATCTTGAGGTCAATGCTGATAGTCCATCTTTCCTCTGAGCCCATGAAGAAAGGGTCTAAGCACAGGTCACAGGGATCTGGAGCTTTGGAAACAGACAGGACCAATAAGATCTTGTAGGATAACCTGTACAAGCTGCAGGTGCAGAGCTCAGTCCACTGTCACATTGCCACTGTGCTGCAGGAATAAATGGTAAGGATGTGTTGCCTCTTCCTGGCACTTCTATTGTAAATGTCTCATGAAGGAAAAAGAGATTCCGATTTACATATCCTGGGGCTGAATAGATAAGGAATCATTTTGAAAAATGAGTGTACGCACATATAAACACCCACACATGTTGTTAAACCTTCTGACCAAGGAGAGATAAGCCTGATGCTGATTGTTTATGATCATGCAGTAAAATTTCTATGGAATTGTTTTTCTTGGATGAAAAACAGAAACAGACACATTAACTCAGTTCATTGTAATGCCCATTTTATTGTAATTATCTTTCAATTCTCTGAGCTTTCAGCATCTTGTTTTGGCATTATAAACACCTGCAAATCCAAGGCAACATAAATAAAAAAGAACATCTTGTTACAATAATATCTATAGAAAATGAGATTGGTGCAGAATATGATAATTGCAGCTTTCCAGTTCCCCTATATCCATGCACAAACCAATAACATATAAAGGCTATTTATTCAAAGTGCTAAGTCTTTTCATGTTCTTTATTAGAGCACAGCCCCATGTGATAGGCTTCATAAATAGGTAAGAAAAAGATTGTTTCAAAAAAATTATGATCAGAGAAATTGTATTATTCTGATTTTTAGGTAAGTAGCTGAGATGCAGGTCCTTTAAGAAGTTTCCCTGACATCAGATGAAGAGCCTGGGGCAGTGGGGGGAAGGTAACCTAGAGCTCCTAGCCTCATCAGTCCTTTTGAGAACATCCCCTCCTTTAAGAGACACATCCCAAGAATTTTATATTGTCAAGGGATTCAGGAGGAAAAATTGTCCCCTCATTGGCCTTTGTTGGCAACTCCAGTAAAAATCAGTGGAAGGAAATCCTTCTAAACACTGTTTAAGCTAAGGATTTGGATGAGTGGCATCTGACCTATCCATTGTCATACCTAACACTTGGAAAAACAGACTGTTGGTGCATCCCTGTAGCTGCTGATATCACCACTCAGAGGAGCCGGAGGGGTGACATTGCAGAATGAGATTGTAATTAGATACACAACTCTGAGATGGGCTGGAAGAGGCCTGGAGGATTAAGTAGCCTGTGTTCTAGGATCATAGCAGGTTAGGTAAAAGGCAGCAGGATTGTAGCAGATTCTATAGAAGAATGCTGACAGAAAGTTAACTTTCAGTACTTTAACAAGGCATTTTAGGGACTAGCTCCTAGCCCTTTTTAGTCTATGACAGGTATCATCCTGGAACCATCTTGAAAAATGTGAAGAAAACAGCTTATAATACCTCTCCTTCCCCGAGAGCAGGAAAAAACCAGCTGTGCCTCAGGATAATGGGAAACAACAGTGACTTCAGTGTGTTTGGTATGGGTGAGAGCACAGCCTGTGACTTTTGTGTTGTGCCTTTAGAATCGTGGAAATGGCTGTGGTAGAAAATGCAAGGGAACTGAGATCTCACCACCTTTCTGCCCACTGCTCCAATGCTGCACTGCCCTCCCGGGGCACATTTCCCCTAAGTCCAGCCTGAACATCTCAAGCCACAGCTTGTGACCACTGCTCTGAGCTGCCATTATAAAGAAGGGCCCAGGTGGTCTTCACAACTCCACCTTGAACAGCAGGGCCCAACACTAGATGCATGATTTCAGGGGCTGAGTCCAAACAGACAGACTGTTTCCTTGCTCTGCTGGCCACATTTCTCCTAATGTAGCCCAGTATGTGGTTTCTTTAGTTCCTAGTCAGAGTATCTTGCTGGTACATATGCTCTAGGGTTTTTTGGTGTTTGGTGTTTTGGGTTTTTTTTTTTATTTCCTCACTTTGTCACAAAATAAGGTTTTTTTCTTCAGGGGAATCGCAGGAAGCACATGGGTGAATATTGGTACTTGAGTGATGCTGCTTGCATCCTAATCATGAATGGATGGATCCCAGATGACAACTGCATTCTCTACTGAGTGAACTGACAGAGCTTTAAAGCACTTCTTGTCTCATGCCAGAGGGTTTTCTGTGGGAGATGTGGGATGGTTTCTGAGACTGAGAAAGGACTGTTGTGACTGTGCACCTGGAACTGGAAGAAGCATAATCTTCCAGGGTGAATACCTGAGTGAAAAAGGGTTTATCTCTTGTGGCCATGGTGAGCCCTTGCTTTATTGATTTGAGAAGCTCTGCAGTCACAGTGGGCAGAACTAGGTGTAAATAATTAAAGGCATTGCCAGGAATGGCTATGGGACTCAGTCTGCTATATGAATAATATTTCATTGTCTATCTTTTGCTGCATTTTATCTTGAAATAGGAGATAAGATCCTGAGAAACAGCCCTTTTTGAGATGAAAAATACAAAAGCACATATTCCTTTGGAATCTATATGGAATGCCAAGGCAAAGCTGAACAGGAGAAAAACATGTCCCCAGAATTTTAGGGAAACATGAGGAGTCATAGCTGTAGTCCATCTCGTCTGGACACTTAGTGTCACTTGTATTCTACTCATTGCTCTTTACAGAAGAATATTTTCTGAGCCTTGAAAACCAAGGTGCTAGGATAAACCATGAGGTGCAGGCAGCCACGTGAAGGAAGGATGTTATCTCAATTTGCATCCCTGGTAGTTGGAGCAACTTCCAGCAACAACTGGAGGTGTAAAGTGAATCTCTGTAAGAAGTGAGGGTGGTACTTAAAGTGAACCAGTGGGAAATAAAAAATGATGCCACTGAAAATGAACAGGACGATGTAGAGGATCTCTATTTGGGGTTGATCAATGATGGGAGCTAACACCAGGTACACAGCTGCCATCAGCACAATTATGGGGATGATAATTGGGACCTGTGAAAGCAAAACATCAGCATAAAGACTCATGTAATTCTGGGCCTCTGTGTGTCTGGACAACCCTGGACAACAACTTCTGCAGAAGGCTTTTTAGATGAAACCTTTCTGCAACCTGAGGTATTACCTAGAAATATCAATTAATCCAGACATCCTGTTTCCCAGCCTACCCCCACCGCAAGGCTGAACATCCCTGCAAGAGTTACACCACCATATCACACCTGAACCCCTGGTCTTTCCTGCCCTCCTAGACCTGGAGATGCAAACTACTGGGTTTAGTGCCAGGTCTGTTCTTGTTCTCCCTACTACTTTGCATCTAAAAGCCAAGCTGTAGACAAAACACAGAGTGATTGTATTCAAATCAACTGTATTTTAGCACCCTTGCACAAAAAGTTTTATCCATGTGTTGACAGACAGGTGGACAGGGAATCTCAGAGGCAGTTTCTGTAAGCCTGGTCAGAAAGCATTTAGACTTCAATTTGAAGCCACCCTTCCTCAAAGGAGGGTGGCTTGTGCATTCACTAATAGTCCTCAGTCACTGAGGAAGCACTGAAGATCAGCTCACTCATGGCATCAAGGGAAGAGCATGTGACTCTGGATTTCCCTCCTTTTATCTGTTTTGTGGGGAACAAACCTGTCCCTCTGTTATCTCAAAGAACTTGGGCCGCTCCACCTAAGTTGTTTTTCCTTCTGCAAGGTTCTTACACCTGGGCTAGCCTCCAAGGAGTTTGCCCAAAGTCTGTGAGCATAAACAGGTGATTACAATGTTGATCAGAATCATCCTTCTTTTACCACTTAAATATTTTAGAAAGAAAGAGGATATGGTAGACATATTTTCATAGTGAGGAGGCAAGGCATTATTAGCTTATCAAGACAGACAATTCAACCTTGACTTATGCCTGTATGCTAACACTGTCTCATCCCTTGTTGGCTTTGCTGACACAAAACTTGAAATTAAAAAAGGAAGGACAACCACATTGAATCTGTAAGCCACCAGTGCTCACACTTTTCTCTAAATGTTCTAATAGTCATTTGAACAATATAGGAAAATATTTGAGCGTTTTATGTTATTACTTTACCTTGTAAGATCTTGGCAGTTCTGGTTTCTTGATTTTTAAATACAGGAGCCCAGAAATAGTCATTCCATAGAAAAGCCACGCCATAAAACTTGTAGAAAAGACATTAGGATAATACCAAAAATAGAGCTGGAGGGAATGAAACAAAA
>VYZP01023207.1:210-14552 GCA_013400635.1 Hypocryptadius cinnamomeus | reverse complement strand
CTCAAATAACCTCTACTTAGAAATACCTTAGACTCTACATCAGGCAGCAGCAACAGCAGGGGAATCTCTCATCTCCTGAGCTGGCTTTTCCACAGTTCTTCTCCATGAAGACCATGCTACTGCAGGTAACAGCTTCTAGTGTTTCACTTTTCTTACTGCTAAAAGGACCTAATTCCATTAAGCCCAAAGAAAACCTGGTTTTGCATGCCAAATAATTTCATTATTAACTGACACACTTCCAATCTGGGTCCCAAATGTCAGTTCTAAGTCCAGCAAGAATCAGGCAACTCAACAACTGACTTAAAGAATAATTGTATTATCATTTTTATCTCAGCATTTTCATGACAAGAACCCAAAATTTCCCTCTTATCCATGTCACTCTACAGCTTTTTTTCCCTTCTGTCCCAAATTTCTTCTAGCAAATCAGGAAAGGGTATTTCTAGTTTGGAACAGCAGGAATAGAACATGAACATTTTGTTCTAATTCATTACTAGAAACTAAAATTGCTAGTCATACATTATTCTAGTATCATGGAAGCTTTAACTGCAATAGAGGCTAATTCTGGTCTCCATGTTCCTTCTTCCAGGGGACAGAGACATTTCTACTTCTGACAAGCAAGGAGGAAAAATGACAACTATGCTTTCTTTGCAGCAATCACATTTTTTACTGAACAGTCACTTCCCTGCTCCCCAGCATGGAAAGAAAACAAACCACCAGCAACACTGTCTACAGACACCAGCAGCATAATTTTGTTTATGCCTGGACTTAAAAGCAGCACCAACATCAAAATATTAATTTTGCTATTATCAGGAAGAACATCTGAATCCAAAGTCCCCATAAGAGTGATGCACTTCATCTCCTGCCTATAACCTTTCTTTCTTACAGATACCAGGGGAAAAATTGTGTATGTTTAATCACTGCTGTAAATTTCAGATAGTGCAACTCATTTCTCCATGGAGAGTTTAGTTCTCTCCTGTAGCGAGCCAGCAACATCATTCGTGTTCTGCATCAGACAGTGAGTTCTAATAGTGATGCTCAGCATCAGAGGGACTCTGAGAGTTGGAAAGCTGCACAAACTGAGTTGGAAAGTGCACAAACTCCCTTTTCAGTGCTGAAAAACGTTAAATCATGCAGTTGACTCCTGGAATGATGTCCTTTTTCACCCAGCCTATGCAGGGATTGTGAAATATGGTTACGCATACCAATAAACCTTCTGTCATGGGAATGGATCCCTTTAAAAATCTGCAGGCCAGTGAGTTTTGCGGGGAGTTAGATAGGTCTGCAGAATTTCCAGCCTCCCTACTCCCTCTTCCTCCAAGCAAATTCTTGTCTCACTGGTTATGCTGGAAATGGTTTCTCTCTTTACAGAACAACTTCCGTTTCTTTTGCTTTAATTAGGATTGGTAGCCTTCAGGTAATTCTTAACAATGTATGAGAGTATTGATTCCTTTTCAGAGGTGTGGTAAGCACCAAGACATCTTCTAGGTCTTACAGGTCTCTGTGAAGCTCTGAAGCATGTCCCAAGCAAAAAAACCCCAAACCCATTCATATCGCCACAGGACATATCCTGCCATGAAATAATCTATTTCCTCATCTTTTAAAATTATTTGATTTTCAAATTGTCCACTGAGAATCTAATGCTGGCAATTTTCCCCAACTATGTGCAAGATCCAAGAAATGGCCAACAGTGCAGTTAGATTATTCTGACAGATTTCCCCAGGGATCTGGGAAGTTTCTGCCCTCTTTGAAACTGCTTGATGAGCCAGTCCATACTCTACACATGCATTTTGTGCAGGACCAATATAATAGAACTTGACAGGCAAAATCCTAATCAGAAATTCTCAGATCACTCTGCTCCACCCAATTTGAACATAAAGCACAGTGCTGAAATACTGTAAACAGAATCTGGACTATCCCCTGGCAAGCATTTTCATGTCAGCCAGTTCTGGCTCTGCTGGCTCACACTTGGAGAACTCAACCATCATATTATTTTGTGCAGAGCAGGAATATTCAGCAACTGAACATGGTCACATTGTCCTTCAAACTCACAGGAACTTCAGCAGGTACAATCTCTGCAGAAATTTTCTCTTAAAATAACTCTTTCTCTGGCTATGAGATTAGTGTGGCTTCTGAGTTTTGTGCTCAAATTCTACCTGTCTTGTCAGGTGGAAGCACCACACCATAACAATCAAAACATGTACCACAGGCAACTCTGTGTATTTAACAATTCTCCTTCTCCCCATATATTCTCCATTCTCCAATTATCAACAGTTTTTTCTGCTTCACTTCATTCCAAACATTTTCATACAGAAACACATGCTGTACTCTTCAGTCCTTTCAGAGATTGCTCTCAATTGTGTTTATTTCTTGTGCTTTTAAGTAGAGCTTTCCTTAATTTCAGTATAAAGATTTTGAGAATCCTGGTTTTAGAGAGGGTGTGAGAAACTTTTTTTTCAAGTTTTAAGAACTACACTATTCAATAAATTTAGCTCTTCATATTCCAAAATTACAAGAGCAAGTGACGTTACATCATGTGAATTATGAAGTGATAGTCTTCAGTTTTGCCCCAATCAGAAGTGTAACTGTTTAAAGCTTGTAATAATCATGTTCAAACATATTCAGATTATAATTACTTTTCTTCTGATAATGATACCCTGTCTGATTTGATGATTACCTGTTTGACTTTGATAAGTCTCAAGGTCAAAGAAGATAATTACAGACATCTGTTTTCTAAGGAAAATAAACTCTTGAAAAATGCTCTTTAAAGTGACATCTGCAAATAAGCATTTTAGAACCATGCTGTTAATGTGAAAGTCACAGGCAAGCAAATAAAACAACAAAAGCAAACTTTTAAGCTACCAAGTGATCACACTTCATTTGTAAACGCTCCTATTTTCTTTTGTTACTTATATAAGCATAAATTACATCAGTCTGATCAGAACATTTTAAAGTAAATGTTAAACGTAAAAATAAATGAAACTCAAGTAACGCATATTCTGTACATTTTAAACCATTCCTGTAGGCAACATCTGTTTGAAAAAGAAAATTGTTTGTTTAACCACTAAGTGGTCAGCAGATTACGTACCCTACCTGTTGCTATTTCCAAGGAAAGAGAGGAAATTGTATTTTGCAAAAATAAGCCAAAGTATTTCAGTTCCTAGCACACAGTGATCAGAATGGACTCACTTCTTTTTTTTGCTGTCATGCTCCCCAGTGTCCTGATCCACAGTTAGAACCAAGGAATACTGGATGCATTAATTACTGGCAAACCAATTAATCTAGAGCAAAAGGCACATGCATTTGTTTCTGGAGGAGGAAGAGGCAGGGGAAGAGCTACAGGACTTAAATCTTCTATAAAACAAATGTAGTTCACTTGGATGCTTTGCCTTTGCCTTGTACAGTCTATAGCAGTTTTCTCGTCAGGCAAGTGAGCACAAAAATGCTGTCAAATCAAGATGCTCTGCTCAAATTAAGGATAACTTCTCTAACCCCAGTCTTAACCCATTTCTCCTATTTCTTCTGCATCAACAAAATTCTGTAGTTTCAACAGCTCTTTTTCCCAGCAGACACTCACATAGAGACTTTAAAAGAAACCTCTGCACTCCTAGCTCATCTACAAGAATGTAGATTTAAATTTGTATTTTTTTAAAGGTCAAGAATTATACTTGAGACCTTTCTGGATGCTCCCCAGTGATGCAGATCTAATTTATGTAGTTCAACAAAAAACAGAAGTCACCATAACCTACTAAAGCAATCTTCTGACAAAACAAACATTCTCCTCCTGTTCTTTGTAATACCAAGCCATAATAGCATCAGCTTCAATATAATTACTTGAAACATTCTGTTAGATCTGTACACACAACCATCCATTTATGCTGATCTGTAACCTTTCCAGGTTTTTTCAACTTCACCTTGCAGTAAATTCCTAAATTCTTATGCTTAGATTATGACAAGTGAAAAGAAATCAAGATACCATAACTTATCTTAGAGGAGTCATCAACAACATTAGATTCAGGATGCAGTCAGCTAGCCCATGTACCTGGAAAAGCAGCTAGATGGGTTTATATTTTGTGCACTGAAATATTAAATCAAAAGATCAGGGGCCTGAAAACTTAGACTCTATTCCCCAAAAGAGTAACCACATAGCTCAATTTAATTTTAAAGTACCAAAAAAGGTCCAGATCTTAAGTTATGCAAATGGAAAATATGGAGAGGTAGATTGGTTTTTCTACATTCCTTGAAAATCTAAAAATCCTGACAGTCACACAGTAGTGGCTAAATCCTTTTGAGGTAAAGTCTGATTTACAGGATTGTGCTATAGCCCTAATCATTATAGTAGACACCTCTCTTTTGAAACAAAGTCCGCTTTCAATTTGCCAAGGAAATGAGACGCTGAAGACAATTGCATTCAAACTTCACTAATCAAAAATTTAAATCTTCTCTAGAAAACTGAAAGGTTTTTTTAAACAAGTGCAAGTAAGTATTTGCCAAGTACTGGAACAGGAAGAGCAACTGAACACCAAATGAGAACAGAGATGACTAATGTGATAAATTAACCCCAACTAAAATTGGTATTGTTCAAATATAAAATAACAAAGAGTTCTCCAGAGTAGGGCAAACAGTCTAAACAGATGAGCCAGAGAGATCATAGGAGAAGAGATATTCCCAAATCAGAAAAAGGAAGAAGAGCACCAGACCTTGCCCAAACTTATCCTAGACATTTTTATCAGTGATACAGTTTGAATTTCTGTCTTCTGATTTTCTAGTGTCTCAGTCTCTAAAAAGCATTCCTCTTTCTCTGCTTCCACAGTAGCACAGATGAAAAGAAAATGTCCCCCTGAATGCAGGACCACTTACAAACTTAGGAACTATTTCAACAAACAAGCACACTGATGTTTTAGTTTCTTATATGTAGTAGTTCTTAAGCACTTGAATATGCACTTTGCAGTACATGTAAAACATGTCATCTTTCCAGCCACAACACCCAAAGAAGAGGGGTACAACAAATGCAGAGATCCAGGTTGTGTGTAATAATAATTGGACTATAAGTATTTTAACTGGTGATAAACCAACACATATTTACAAAATATAGTTAGAAAAGTTTTGAACTTTAAGTAAAAAAATAACAAACCTCTGGCAATGAACAACAAATGTTAAATTCTTGTTCCTCATGTAACTGCATGTTGGCGTACTTTCACAAAAGGGAAGCTGTAATTCAAGGGCGTTTAATTGCCATTGTGATTCCTATTGAAATAGGAGACCGAGGTATAAAATGACCCCAAGATAACATAAGAGTTAAATGTTACTCAAGTCTCTCAAGTGGCATTGAACCTACAGGTGAAGTTAAGGTGCCACTCAAGAAGCAAGGATTATATTAGCCAACCAAACATTATTTCATCTCATGGATATTAGATTTTTTTTCTTCCATAAGCAACCTAAGCAAAGAATAGATTTCTGGGATCCTCAAAGATAATTCAGGAGAACACATTCTTCTGCTGCAACACAATTGACAGGAAAAGAATTATCATTTCTCTAATTATTGCAGAAGACCTTGTCTGCCTCCTTGGATTGTGAAATCTTAAGTTAGTGTTAGCAGAACAGAGGTATCATGTCATCTACAACTTTGCATGACAAGTTACATGATTTTTGAGCTCTCTTTGTGTTCCTTCCTCTTACACCACCTATTGCTCTTCAGGAACAGAAGGAGCTACACAATTATTCAGAAATGTAAACCTTGATTCCCCTTATAACAGATGTGTTGCACTTATGGGGCTTTTTTCCTTAAGTAGCAAAGTCACTCTACCCAATGGTTTCCCAGGTCTCAGCACTCTTCTCCTGTATTTCTAAAACCTCACAACATGCAACTGCAGCTTTCGTGAATTCAGGAGTTCTTTTCATCACCTAACCGAGAAAAAAGGATTAGCTATCAAAACATTCACTTGTTTGGGGCAATCATTCCATCACATTCTCAACAAGATTTCACAGGGAAATAGTCCAAGGAAGTTTTCTGAGCTACAAGCTATTTTTCACATGGACTCATAATTATTACATAGAAAAGATTGTTTGGGGACCATACAATCAAGAAAGATCCCTGGTAACAGAATATAGTAATGACTCACTAGGACTCAATGCTTTATATCTGTGAAGTGTAATACTGAGACAGAATTATGTATCTTTTTAACAACATAAATCAATTGGCATTAAAGTTTTATTCCATGGATTGAATGTCAGAAGAAGAAAAGGCTCAATTACCACCCTTAGATATTCCAGAGAGCAGGAAATTCTGTGATCACTTCTTTGCCAGATTCTGTCTGTTGTCTTAACTAACAAATAAACTGGTTTGCTTGTACATGAACTAGGTGAAAATGATGCAATTTTTACCCCAGCCAGTAGCATTTTCAGTAAATAACACTGAAAAGAACCTGAATGTTGTTATGAAGTAAGGAAGGAGAATCAAATCAAACTTCATTAGGAAAGTGGTTACTGTCAGCAAAACACAGGGCTGGTGAAAACCCATAAATCAGGGCTTAGTTAATAATTTAAGCCCAGCCAGTTGCTCTGCTGGAGCTTGAGGCAGAGGTGTATCTATTAAGTCCTGCAGTTCAGTTTAGCTCATGAGAATCACCACCTCTAAGGGTGGATGCATAACACTCCTTCAATGTTATAGCATCAAGGCTGCTGATTTGAGAAATAATGAAGAAAAAGACCAACTTTCACCTTATGATGAGATATATGCCATCAGCCTCTGGCTGTGGTATGGTGACATATGAAAGCAGTGCTAAAAACCTTCTTACAGTTTACTCTTTACCTCTTTCATCTGTCTTTTCACCCTTCCTCCCACTTCCTCTGAAATAAACAGTTTGACAACTGTTTTAATAAACACCTGTTTGAGGCAGATGACCTGTACTTTCCATTAGAAGTGCCTTGTATGTTTTCACTGGATAACAAATCTAAGCCATGACTTTTCTTACCCATCCACATAGCTGAAACTCTGATTCTCATCTTGATTACCACAACATCCTTCTCCTTGGCCTTGGCAGATGCAGCCTTGTCTGTCTTATTTCATTCAAAATACCACTTCAAAGATAATATCTCTTGGCTCTTTTCTTTTCTTCTTTCTTTTTTTTGACTGGGCCATCTCTCTCTCCTTATAGTTTTTAAACAGTAGCTGCTTTTCTTCTACAAACTCAATTCATTTTGATTGCTCAGACTTCTCAGTTCTCTTCTTTCCTCGCCTTCTTGTGCCTTACTGAGATGCTCCACTCCGATAACACTGCCATGCAAGCTTGGATGCTTAATTGTTATATTCCTAAACTAGCAGTTCCCTAAAGATAGCTGCAGCATATCAACAGTACTGCCTGATTATCTTTCTCCACAGTTTTCCTTTGATGCTATAAAGAAAACTTTGACAACAGTCAGATTGTGGGTGTGCTGAACATAGTGCCTGGCATAAAGCCAACATTATCCCCACTGGCTCTTCATGTTTCCACCTCTTTTTAGCTTCTCTTAATTGCAGCCTCTTTGGAGCAGTGATCCTTTTGTTCTGCATTTGTACAGCATCAAACACAGTGAACTCTCCATCTGTGGCTAAGTATCAGGTACACAACATAAATATAAACAATAACGAAATTAAAGAGGTTCACAGTTTCTTTGAGAAAATACTGCAGGGCAGAGCCTGAGGAGCTGCCAGTAAAGCTCAAGTCATATTTGTTATGGAGGACTACACTTAGGTAAATTTTCCTGGCACACTCTTTCATTTCTATAGGAAATTGTTATATTTCTAGGTGGCATTTCTGTCAAAATGTTATTTAAAAATATATTTTTTCAGAAATCAGAAACACTTCAGAGCTAAAAAAATTAAGAAAAAGCATTTTTGCAGGAGTGTTGGCACAGCTGTAAGCAAGAATTTCACAAATTACTGCGCTCTACGTTAAATCCTGAGCTAAGTTTTGCTGTGAAGGCAACTATGGGACAGGGAAACTCAGCATTACAAATGTTGCTGTGCTTATTGAGCCACCAAAAGACCTTGAATTCCTAATATTTATTTATATATCCAAAGGACAAAAAATCTGTGTGCAGATGTATGCTTTTAAAATCTGTATGCACAGATGTCCTGATTTAGGGCAAATCTGGGAGAAAACCTCTGAAGGTGTTTCTTCTAGAAAGCAGATTCAAGTAGTCCCTCCCCCAACCAGTTCAGGAAAAATATTTCCTTGGAGAAAGGTGGAAAAAAACCTGTTTATTTAACAGGCAAAGCAGTCACCAGCACAGAAAATGAACAATATTAAACAATAAAACTTCTTGCCGCTCTGAAGAGATGACAAACTCAGAAAGTCCCCTTGGCGGGCTGCAGCTCAGCTCACTCAGTTTGTTGTCAGTCCCTCTGGCGCTGGAAATGCTGCGGCCCAGGCCCAGCCCGGTGGCCACAGGTGCGAGCTGCCGGTGCTCTTCTGGGTGTTCAGTCCAGAGCAGGTTTAAACAGGTCCAAGAAAAAGAAAAACCACAGTCCAGGGAACTTCTCTGTCTCAGCTAGCTAAAAACTAACTAAAAAGCAAAGGAAAGTTCTGTCCCACCGTCTATCCGTCCATCCACAGACAGTCTAGGAGCAGCAATGTGGAGGAGTGAGTGCAGTTTCTGATAAGAAATTAAGCTCTTCTTCTCTCCCTTCTTTCACTCTCAGAACCAGTCTTAAAAATGCAAAACTTATTTCTGGGCTAAACAGATGAATGGGGATACAAGCACCATAAAGTTACCCCAGGACAACAGATAACAACTGCATCACTTAAGTGAGCCTCATCACACAAAACTGACTTAACTTAGGGAATGTGTGGATATTAGATGCACAGCATAAAAGTGCTAAAATTAGGGGTGAACAACAACAAAAAGCAGAACTAGAAATGCTGAGGTTTGACTTCCTTGCTGTATGTGTGTAAGAATTTGCTGCTGAGTTTTGTTATTTTGGCACTCCAAGAATCAAGCAAACATTCCCACCAAAACAGCAGCCTTTATAGATTTGTTTAGTTCCACTTTCTAGTCTGCTCAGAAATACATTCTGTAAAAAAACCCAAACAAAATAAAAAGAACCAAAAACTTACAAGAACTTCATATAAATGTTAGGTATATTTAGCAGAATGAAATGCAAATTAACTATTCTTGGACTTCCCAAGTTAGTCTGCAGTAACTGATGATAGATGCAGTCCTACTATGCTACAAGCACTTAGTCTAGCTATGTTAGTCTAGCTCACCTTGGTGAACTGCTTTGTGAGCATATGAGAATACTCATTGCCTCATCCATAATTTAAAATCAATGACACTATATCAAGGTAATGATTTAGTAAAATGTATTTCTCCATTAGTTACTGGTAATTGGAAGCTGACCTTGCACTCTGCTGACCCAAGTAACAACTGTCACAGCAACTTCAACTAAAAAAAAAGTCTCTCAGTCAGACTTTTTCAAACAAACAGAAACGTTTCCTTTCAAAAAAAAAAAAACAAAACCAACATTGCCCTCCTTTGGATCAGATATCAATGCTCTCCAGTTCAGAATACAGCAAGAAAATCCCTTCTGGAGGAGTCAAGTCTGGTATTGCATCCTTTAGCTGATTCCCTTGGATCCATCTTTGGAACTTAACCAAAAGAATCATGATTTAAAATCTTATTTGAAAAATACCACCCTGAAACCCCACACATCTCATGCCATGCTTGCTATGGACCTGGAGAGGGAATATTTATTAAATTTATCATTATATGCAGCAGTCCTTCAAACTAGCTTCAATCTAAATGAAAGGGGCCCACTTCCAGACACTTATTTAGGGACATTACAAAATGGCTTGGAAATATCTTCCCTACTTTCATTAGAGAGGATAATTTTCATACAAAGCAATGGATTTTAGAAAACTCTCAGCTAATCAAACAAAATAGCTGTAGAGATGTGAGGTCCATACACATGCAAAGCATACAATACACAGAGCATGAATAACTAGCATGAATGAATGTCAAACTCATCACTGAAGCCTGGCTGTTGATTCACAACACTGCTGAAGTGTGGAACTACTGCTCCTCTGGGAATACAAGGAAAGGGACTGAGGTCTATTGGGAAAGTCAAAGGTGAAGAGGACCTTCTGTGGAAAAGATTATCAAGAAAAAAGATGACCCCTTTTCCATTTGTATGGCAAATATATCTTCTTACAGTTTGGTCTGACTAATGAGAAAAGTACTGTAAAGAGTCACATCCTGAGAGGATGCTTAGGTGGGTTTGTTTGTTTGCTTCTTAACCACAATTTCCCTCAGACTTTGTTAAAGGAAAAACCATGCGAGTATCTTAGGATCTGGCTCTTCATACCTAGATAAGGAGAACTAATAAGCCTTTTTTTTGTTTTTGCAGAGAATCCATGGAACTTAGGAAAGCTCTTCACCTATTAATTTATTGTATGTGCAGACATCTTCACTTTCTGCCTGAAACTGTTCCAGTAGAACACCCCTGAAGTTACTGCATTTCATTCCCAAAGGACAAAACCCATGATAATTATAAAGCAATCTTAACTTTGCCCCATGAAGGTATCATTTCACATTAAGTTGTTCAGTGTAGTGTTCCTAAAAATAAGGCCAGATTTCCCACCCATCCCTCTCCCCAGGTAGTAGGATCTTGCTTTATCAAAAGCCTAGGAAGCTGTGAACCACAGCACAGAGGTGAGTGAAGAGCTTTCAGTTCCTCTCCATATTTACAGAAATTTCAGCTGAGGCACAGACACAGGAAAGCTTCTTGCTGCTCCTTCACCTGCTGCATTTTTTGGCCCATGCCAGGTAATTCCATTGTTAGACTTGCAACTTCTGAGAGCAAATTTTCTGTTTGCAGGCTTTTGATGAGTGGTTTTTTGGCAGCAAACATTCACATAGAATGTGTACTGTTAGTGTTGCACAGGCCTTGCAGCTGGTTCCCACTATGTGAGGCACCATTACAACTCTTAAAATTTTATCCTGGACTGTGTCCAAATAATGGTGTATTTCCTCCTGTATCTTGAACTGACACTTTCATAACATCTTAGCTTTGATGCCCTATAAAAAACCAAAATTTGTTTGGGTCCAAAGAGGTGTTAGAAGTATTAATCTCCATGGCTAGCGAGCACAAAGGTTAAAACAATCCAAATATTATTCTTTCAGGTTGAACCACTTACAGAGTAGCATTTTTGAATCTTGAAGTTTGGCATTCCCATCACAGCTTCATTCTTTTCTTTTTGAATAGTTTACTTGGTTTGGAAATTGAGCTTCATTTTGTTCTTACTGTTTTCTCTTTTCCCTTGTCTTAGGTTACAATGCAAGATGTAGCCAAAAGTATGTATTCTATCACCATCTATGTAAACTGTTAAAAACAGGTGGGACAGCGTTCTTTATCTCTTCCATGACTCATCCCTGATAACTCCAGGGGATATCTTCTGTTAATGGGCCATTGAGTGTCACTGCAGGACTGAAAAAGTTACATCATCCCATTGTGAGATGCTCTGCCCAAGGGGAGGAGCCAAGCATTCCTATCCGGAGGTAACTGGAGATTTAGAACACCACAAGCAGCCTTACGGATTCCCAGAGGACAAGAGCTACATAACCACCACTGGACATTCAGAGGAAGACCAGACACTTTCTACAGGATCACTGCTTCAACAGAACCTCATCTGTTGCTCCAGGAGGACTGCAGCCACCACTTAATCGGACTGCTACCAACACCCTGCCCCAACAGGATGTCAGGTTGTACTCTGTCAGGTTAAGCCAGTGTTTCTGTATTATTGCCTTTATCCTAATTTTCCTATTAAATTGTAATTGTGACTTGGGATCTCCCACTGGTTTGCTTTCAAATTAGTACATCCATCTATTTTCAGCTTTTCCAAACCAAAACTGAAAACCTTTTTTTCAAGATGATGCAATTGCCACCCAGGGAATTTGGTAAGCAAAGCTACTCAAACACAAGTACAAGAGATAACACCTTGTAACCACTTCCACAGTATCAAAAAAAGAAAAAAACTTCCAAAAAACACCCCTTGCCTTGAAAAAACATTCTTAGAGTGAAACATGGGAACAAAGTGAGTACTCCACCATTTAAATGCTGTGACTCATGGATTTAGATTTAAAGTAACAGAATTTCTCCTTAATACATTCAGATACTTCGCATTTGTGCTCCATTTCTGTCACGATTCACAAGTATCCTTTTAACTTTCATTCCTTATCACAAGACATGCATTTTAAAAATAAAACCCATGAAGATTCTCACATAACTTCAGTTTGGTTTTTTTAAAGGAAACACCATTTAAAAATTATTAAACTAAGATCTACACACAATTCTACTAAAGTCACTGGGAAATAGCCCATTTTGTAGGGGAAAGAGTATGTCCAAAGACTACTTCCGTCTCCAGAAATTGCTTTTATCATATCTGAAAACATCTTTCGCTCTCAACTGAGATTTCCCTACTATTGTATTGTTATATGCACTATTGATCATCAAGCCCATTAAATGCATTAGTCACATTAAATAATTAATCTCTCCAGACCAGCTTTGGCCACAGATGCCATCAGCAATAACCCTCCAGGAGACTTGTACTAAAGGAAAGCCAGCATAGCTGCAGCTCAAATAGACAATATCCAAAAATAAGCAAGAAACAAACGACTGAGCAAATGTGTTACATGATTTCATTCCACTGCAGATTCCTCTAGAAACCAGATGTGTGACAACAGGAAATTTGAGATCTTTAAAGGGGGCATCTCCATGCAAGTGACAATAATATTTATTAAAGTATGGGGCTTTGAAAAAATAGATATACATGCATGGACTTTGTCATTCTTTGACACACACCTTATTCTGCAGAGTGCTCCAAGTGAGAAGCAGAAGCCTGCTTATCTGCTTTGGTCACTTTGGTCAGAGAAAATGACAAATGCCATATTTGTTTCAGGTAATAAGTCATCAAGGTCTTGGAATTCTGCCTGGTACTCTGGACCCAGTCCTCTTCATCTGCACATTACAGAGCTATGAACAAACCAAAGTCCTCCCTTGGTACACACACAAAGTACCCAAGACCAGCATATGCAGTTCCCACATGACCCTCTCCTTCAAAGCCTGCAACAACAGCAGGCAGTCCAGTAAGAGTATCCAATGAAATTCATCAAGCTCAAGGTAGGCAGGATTCAGGCCATGAAGAGATTGCATCCAATTTTGCAAAAAAAGGTTTGAAATGGTAAAATGCTTTATGTATCTGCCCTATTTTTCCTCCTGGTAAGTGGTAAGGTTCTGAGAAAACATGCAGAAGAGCTGGAAGGCTGACACCTTGTTGGACCTAGTACCAATGTCTGCCTTGCTGCTGCAGCACAAGGCACTTATTCTTCTCCTGAAACCAGCTCTGAGGCCAGCACTGAAATCAGTGCTTAAATTACATTGCTTAAGTACTCAAACTAGAGATCTCAGCAATTAAACTGTTGTGCAGCAAGTTTCTATGGCTGCATTGAGATCCATCCATTTCTGCCATCATCTTACAAAGTAAAATCTATTAGTATTGTATGCATTTAATTGTTGGTTAATCAGCAAGCTTTCTTTGGATTAAGCCTCCCCCATCCATATGACAATGACAATTTTAATGGCTACACATTTAAAATCTGAAATGTTTTCCATTTATCCGCACTATGGAACAGAAGCAGCAAACAGGTCAGCTGGTTACACACCTGAAGGGGCCTAGGGATGCCCAAGAAGAAGGAAGAGTTCCTGTGTTCTGGTCACACTTACTTCAGAAGGATGTTAGTGGTCAGATACATTGTCAAAAGCAGAAGGAACACACATCCTGGGACTGGGTATGCACTGTCAAATGCTCTGTACATCTCTGTATTCCAAAGACATGGAGGAAATAGTTAGGATGACTATAGAGTAACCAAAGGAAAAAAAAATTTTTTATACTGGTACCCTCTAGTGAGCTAACCAACAATTTCCTAGTGTCACTGTTAGTGAACACTATGAAATATTATCAGAGATGCAGAAATTACTTGAGGCCTGTTCCTAAATGACTGCCATCTCTGGAATCATAGATCAATGGACTGAAGCAGAAAGGGCTTTCATTCAAAGAGAAGAGCAGATTGATCATTCCAACGTCCTGGGAAGAGTCCTGTTCTGCTGCACACTGCACATATGCTGAAGCACCTAGTTAAGAATGATGATGTATCAGATGAAAGAAAAAGGAATGGGAAATGGAAAAGTGCACACTAGTGAAATACAGATAGGCTCACCCATTGCCCAATCACTGCCTGGTTTACATAGGAATCATAACAGAATTAAACTTTAAGGAGTATGTGAAGCAGTCTGAAGCAGCAGCTTT
>VYZP01023205.1:14890-45741 GCA_013400635.1 Hypocryptadius cinnamomeus | reverse complement strand
ACTGATTTAGGCATGCCTGGTGCAGTATTCTCCAGAATGTGTTGGAGATCAAAGTAGGGAGAGTTATTCAGGTTTTATGGCAAGGTAATTAAAAAAATATGGGGATTATTACATATAAATCATACTTGCATGAATTTGCTGGTAAAATAAAATTTAATAAACACATTTAAAAAATGAGATCAGGAAAATATTTGGCCACATTTTTTACAATTGCAGATGCAAATCTGCACCCTCAAGTCTACAGAGTTGACCTCTTTCTTCCACTGCGGAGAATTTGGCCTAGTTGCATTCTAGTGGTGTTTTCATTTACTTAAAAAAAAAAAAAAAAAAGCCAAACAGACANNNNAAAAAAAAAAAAAAAAAAAGGCATACTGAGCACACTGGACTCTCCTGCTTTGTGACAATGTGAAGATGGGTACTTTGTACCAGACACAAAGTGGTCCCAGTTAGAGAAGTTGCAAGACCTCCCTGTGTTTCTGAGGTGATTTCATCTGAAAATTCATTCTCCTAGAAACAGTCTTGTGTGTCTGAAATTTGTTAGCATCTGTTACAGTGCAGACTCTAAGTGAAGAAAAGGTTTTGATCAACAGCTTCTGGTTAAAGGGGTTTAAAAAGAAAACCCTACAAAACTGCAAGGACTTTCTCAGGGGAGTGCATACAAGCTCAGGAAAGATTGTGGCTCATCCTTTCTGGACATGTACAGGAGAAATGGATGCATGCACTATACTTCAAATAGAGCTCAAAAATCCCAGCTTAGAAAGAGGGAGAAATGATCCAGTTGTAAATGTTGAAGTACTGATCATGAAATGCAGAAAACATTTTTCTCTGGGTGGGAGAGAAATGAAGATTATTGAAACTTCTATTTAATCAGAGGAGAGCTTCCACATTTCTGTCACATAAATATGCAGAAAGGATAAGCTTATAGCTTCAGCTGTCCTGAATTCAGTGACACCATATGATGACAGAACACACATGCACATGCCTGTATAAATATATACACAGCTGAAGTCAAAACATATAACACTGTCAGGACTGAGCTTTCTCTCTTTAAGGATATGCATATGCCCTCTTTAGTCTAATTGGGTTTATGACTCTTCATGCATGTGTATATGCAAGAGATACAAAATACAAGCACAGTAGCTTTTGATGTGAAATAACATTTTCTTATACCAGCTGTAGGTCCCAGAGAGACTACATGTGAAGTTCACAGAGAAAATTCTGCAGCTGAAGCCCTGGCAACAGAATAAGTGAAATACACTTGGCTGTCATTTTTCCAGTCTTTTCTGCAGTCCTAAATTGCATTAAAGGGAAGCTATTGACTGACAACTCTGTGCAGATGAAACAATTTTGACAAAGAAATCCTATGTGAAGTTTCAGGTGAAAATCTACCCATGCTTTGCTCTTCTGGGTGATGAAATAATTTCCTGAAGAAGCGGAAGAAACCACCCCATAATGTCAAAATGTTTAAAGGTACTTGATTGTGAAATGCTGAACATCTTGGTGTTTGGCATGGTGCTCTCCCACTTCTAATGCTTTTCAAAGAATCAATACAAGCTGCATCTAATAGTGACAATGAGTATGTATTAGAGATATACTACCTGGAATTGTAAGCTGATGGGCAGACCTGAAAGTATTACAGAACTAAGTTTTATCTGCATGCTCCTTGAGTATGCAGAGCTGTTAATCACATGTGCACAGTCTTGAAGACAAGGACCAGAAAACTCACTGAGATTTTGAAACAACAATAATGTAAAGCCTGTTGCAAGATTTAATATAAAATCTGAACAGTATTCTGTGATGTATCTGGTTCTTGTTTGATGTACTTCCACTGCCACAGTTAATATAGTGTTTGCAGTGCACACAAAAAGCAGATATGCCCAGATTCCTCTCTAAAAGAATTAAATTATTTTGTAGTCATGCAGGCTATCTTTTCTGTTATTTCTTTCCCACAATTTCTGTAGGCTTTATTTAGTTGTGTAAGTTGTTCTTAACAGCTTTCAACATAATTTGCTTTAATATAATTGTAGTGATAGATGGTTATAGAGAAGGCTATAAAGATTCTTCTAAAAATTTCTAAGTAAGAGGGAAGTCCCTCTTTCTTGGGGCTTTCCAAAGTCTGAGAGAAAATAATACTCAAATGAGCTATTCAGAGACCAGCTTTTCTATTCTCAGGTGGTAATGATTGTGTATTTTACTACAGCAGAAAAAAAATCACCCTCCAACACACCATCAGTCAAAGCTTTCAAAATATTTCAGCCTCCTAAAAGTAGAACTGAAATATCTAAGCTTTCCTAAAGGCTGGTGCCAGTCCTTCAGACATGTAGTTTAATTTCAGCCTTAGTTATTCTGTATGCTTGAAAACATCAGTAAGCTGAGGATTTTCTTGCCTTTGCTGCAGGTGTGGATGTTTCATGCACGATCTGCAGAAAGAGAGGAACATACCAATCCTATTGCACAGGCTGTCATGTCTGGCTAAGGTCAGTCTGACTCGAGTGTTCCCAACGTATTCCCTTCTTCCCAAAATCAACATGAACCCTTGCCTCAGTTGTGTTAAGGTCAAGGGCTGGCCAAAGCTGACTCCAAGCATTTGACTATTTAACACCACTCTTTCACCCTTCGTAGAATGGCATCATCATTGGGAAAATCCTTGAAATTCTTATCTAGAAGCTGCTTTAATATTGCAATGTTATTACTGTTGGGTTACTGTGGAAGAAGAAAAAATTGCCCTGAACTTTTCTCAAATGTGTTTATGACTAGGAGGCAGCCTACATGAAACTGTACTTAAACAGATTCATGGGCACAGTGTTTCTCAAGGCCAAAACTCATTTTAGAGCCTCACTAGGTTGGCTTCAGACATTACCATCTTCCCTGTTTGGAACAGCTGGTTACCAGCCTAACTGCAAGAATTAAGCCATTTATGGACAGAATTTTGTGTTTGTGTGCTAACACCAGTGTCAGCAGGAGAACAATCACTAGAGGTGATGCTAACTGTCAAAAATGTAATTGCTCTCCAGTAACAGTGACGAAAGGTTTTAAAGCAGAAGCAGGACCCTATAAAACCTGCTTCTTCTGATCCTAAAAGGATCAGATAAAATGAGGAACTGTCTCTGAATTGTTGGGATGGTTTTGTGATGAGATACATGGCTTGGGCAATCTGATTACGGGCCATCTGCATTTCATACCTCCTTGAAGGTGAAATTTGCTCCTTGCCAATGTTTCCTTTGGAGTTGCACCATCTTTTGTTTGCAACTGTCTACACAGATGCGATTTCAATACTTTTTTACATAAGGCAGAGCAATTTAGTGGTTTTGACTAACTGGAGCTGTACTAATATATTTGAAGCAAGGGCATGCCTTTCTGACCAAGATCTCTCTAAACCATTGAATGAGTTGAACTAATGTTTATTGATTTTTTTGATGAGTGTAATGATTCGGTAATTATCAGTAAATACTTTTTCTCCTGAGTGTGCAGTGTTTAATGTATAGTTTTATTTATTAAATAATGGCATGTGCTTATGTTACAGGGGGTAGAAGGTAAGCCTCATTTATGAGTTAAATGCACCATGTCATCAAGCATGGCTTCATTTAAGCTGTTGTGCACTGAGGACACTGAGGTGCAGTTCTGACACATGTGTCCAAACAGGTATGTAACACTGTCCATTGAGATGGTCAGCAAAGCTGCTGTAAGAGAAGAAGACCTTCTTATATTTTTTTAACAATTATTGCTAACAGTGAGTGATTTTTAATGGAATTTTCATTGTTATCAGGGTTGGTGTTGTAGAGATAACTCAAATTTCTGATGTGACAATGCAAAGACAGAGAGTCAGCTTTCCCTCACCTCGTGGTAAGCTCAAGAGTTAGGACTTAGGAGGAGTCACAGAGCAGCTAGGTAGGCACCTGGTGTCCAGCTAGTGACAAACCACCACAATTTAAGTAGTAGGCTTCATTCAATTATCACATAATCACATAACAATTTACCTTTTACATATATATTTGCAAAACTCTAAAGCACTGTGAGTTTAAAGAAAGATCCAACACAACAAGGAGTGGAACAGCACACTGAGTGTTGAAAAGTGGCCACAAGATGTGCTTTCAAACATGAAACTGCTTGCTCAGAAAGAGGAATTTCAGTTCTTTGCAATTAACCCTACTCTAGTAATCTTTCTGCAAGAAGGCACAGACATCTGTTTGTCTTTCCATGCAACATGTGCTGTGGCAGAATGAAAATCAGAAGCAGAGCTAGTTGTCCTTCCACAAACCCCCAGATCCAATGTAAGATTATTGGGGTATAGACTATTTGAGGTAGCACAAATAGCAGAAAACAAAACACAACCCAATTGTCCCTAAATTCTGGTACAGAGTTAAACTTCCCTTGGTACACTTTAAAACCAACTTGCAGTATTTTCTGAGCTTATTCCTTATGTTCAGGGCAGGTAATCAACTGCTTTTAGGCTTTAAACTAATTATCATTCTGGAAAGCACTTTCTAAACCACAGCTGCTTTATGGGCCAGCTCCTGTTCTCAGTGAATCACAGTTCTGCTGATGACCTTGGTGGGAGCAGCAGCAGTGCTAATGAAGTAGCCATATAAAAGAAAAAAGCAGGGGAAAAAGTAAACTACCAGTGCTTTGAGGTTAAGGTTAGAAGTTTGCTATAGTCATAACAGCAAAATGATTTGCTCTAGAGCTTTTTCTTGAAAATGTAAGTGCAGCATTGGCTTATTATGCACATCCTGATCTCTGCTTGTGTCCGTGCTCTTGCCACATATTCTAATTTTGGCAGGAAGCAAATACTGGAGTCTATTTTGCTTTGCATTTGCTAGAGACAACTTCTTTGGACTCCATGTGACAGATCAGCTATTTCTCCCCTGCTGTTCTCGAAAGTTTTTATAATATCAACCTTAAAAATCACATTTCTTTGGCAAATTTCTTCACGATAAAGTCAACCATAAAATGGAAGACAAATACCTTTGGGCTTATGAATTCTTCTTTCTCTCAAGCAGCAAAATGCTGTTATTCTGAGAAGCGTCTGTGTTCATTGTTTCTCTGAAATCTGAACTTTTTCCACTTGGAGACAGTTAACTCCCTGAGAATCTCGCAGAAACGGTATTAGATGTTGATCTCTTTGTAGGAGAGCGGGGGGAAGCAGACAGGCAGACCACATCGATCCGGGCTGCAGGATGTGTTTAGTGAAAAATCCACAGGCTCAGCTTAGGGTGTCAGCTGTCAGTCTGCAGAGCATCTGTCGGAGGAGTGTTTGCTGCAGTGCTGCTGAATGTGAGCCGTGCTCTCCCAGCGTGGCAGGACGGTGCTATAGATTACAGCCCTAATGGAGCACATCCTGAACAGCTGAGCCGGCTCTCCCTCGCTCATTCAACAGCGAGGGCTGCCTCGCTATAAGAGCTTGGGGGATTAGGTACTCCAAACAGCTGTCTATAGCACCATGGATTTATTTGGGCTAAATGAGAACTTGCTTTCTTTAGCTAAATCAAAATTTATCAGACAGTTTTACTGTTGGCAGTTAAAATAAAATGTGTTTGCTGAACAGTAAACACCTTGTTACTGTTAGGAAGGATTATATAAACAAAAGGCATACACAATGAAGTCGTATGCCAACTGACTTACTGTCAAAATAATATACTGCTGTTAGTGGAATTGTGCTCACTTGAAGGAAATTATAGGCCTAAAAACACATCTTGAATGACAAAGAAGCCATTTTTTCCACAAATAATCTTTAAGAAGTTTAATACACTGTGCCTCACAGAAGTGGTTTCAGAGACCTAGGATGCTGAATCCTCCTACAGGAATGTTAGGAAAAACTGGGTGAACTGCCCGAGAGCTTCAAAGGTTTACTGAATTTGCATAATGCACTGGATCAAGCAGATTTAACATTTCCCCCCTACGAGATATGCGAGAGCTTTTTTGTCCAACAAAAACTACAAACCTTCCCTTTCAAAATAGGATGCACTGTTCTTCTTTCACTCATTACACTGTGTAATTTATTCAACTACAGAACAGTCATGAGCAACAAAATAAATGTAGCAATCATATTAGACAATTTATGTAGCATAAATCAGCTTCTTTTTACTCTCTGAGAAACTGAAAATAAGGAGGGTATTCTTTTTTGTAATCACAAGGATAAAGGCAGGTCACTGGAAGAGTTATGGTAACTACAATGAATTTTGGACTATTCTTCAGAGAGACTGAAAATGAATCTATTTTCTTTGTTAAAAACTAAAGTCCCAATCCAGGAAAACATAGGGCTAATGTTACATGCACTTTCCCACTCCATTCTGAATTTCACTGTGCATTTCTTCCTACAAATGGACAAAGCATTTCCTTTCATTTCGGAGTTAAAACACCTGAATCCATCTGAAATTACAGGAAATGTCTTCTACTTGCAGTACCCACTATGTGTCTGTAAAGTAGACAGGAAAGATGACCACACTAGGAAAGATGGACGGTATCTCAAAACTCAAGAGCTGTAACCTGCATTCCAGCTAACAGTTTCTCAAGGATAATTTAAGGAAAGATTTATTAAGTCTGCAAATTTTTGAGTAAAACTCTGTAATTTACACAGATGTGTGTTGTGGAACCCCAGTGAAGCATTTATTAGTATATTTAGGTTTATTCTTTACTATGTCTGTGTTTGGAAGACTTACTTTTCTAGGAAGAGAAAATGCTGGAGTTTGAAAAGGAGAATTTTAATGGTGCCTTCTAAATTTTCCTTTAGCCAAAACTGGCTCCAGGTGAAGTTAAGATGAAGCTTTCCACACATTTCCCAACATTTCTTGCTTCCTTAATGTTATGCTTGACCTTAGAAATGCTCCTTTTCCATATTCTTACTGAAAAGCTTATAAAATATTACTTTGTGGACAAATATAGCAATTTATTTGCAATTACTTTTTCGAGTTCTTTAGGAAAACTTGAGGACCCAGTAATGGGTAAAGCCAAGTCAGTAAAGTCCTAACCTGAGGACTCTGTGCTGTTTGTCATGACTGTGGTGTAAAAAAAACATAGAGAGGCTCTTAAATCCACCTTCTTACATCTTAGAAAAACGTCACAAATGGAGAGATTTCTTTTAGTGAATCTTCCAGTAACAGAAAAATATATCTGGTTATTAAATGTTGCTGCTGTAAATTTTAGGACAAGGTCTAGAACTACCATTTTGTTATGTTAGGCAAAAATGGGCATTTAGCAATCTTTCCATGGGAAATCAAGGGTAAAGTAACTTCATGATGATTTGCTATTGGTCTTTTGAAAGCATGTATATAATTTATGCTGGTACACAGGTGATTTGCCTGGGCTAATTAATTAGGGTCAAACCCATTATAGGTCCACACTGTTAACCTTTGACATAAACCTGAAGGATCAGGAAAGATGATCACCTATTTTAATTATTTTCTGAATTCAGGGGTTTTTTAAATGCAATTACAGACAGGGTATTTTATGGAGAACCTGATACCTCAGAATTTAATCCTTCCTTCAAACCAGGCATTAAATGGCTTACTGTTCCAAGAAAAGGTCTGTCATTTATGAAACTGCATGCAAATTTTTAGCATGTATCAAATTACTTTCTCTGGCATGTGATATGGCACAGGCAGAACAGTGACAAAGGAAGAGGCAAAATTAAAGTAAATTCTCCCATGCACTAACATGCTCCAGTGTGAAACAATTAACATTTCCTGAACAAGCTGCTCTGCAAAGAACAGGTCAAGTGAGCCACAGTTGCCTTCAGATTTATTTCCTTTAGTCCATTGAATTTCTTGCATTGTAAAAACTCCTGACACTTAGTGAGGAAGATACAACTACTAGGAGCTTCTCAGACCCCAACTATCCAGTTTGTGCACACTCTTTGGCCAGATGCCAGCTGCTACACAGAGGGTTTGATTGCACAACTCTACCTGCCCTCCTGTCTCAGCTGTGCACTGACCTAGCTACTGATTATCACTGCATTTCTAGGAACTTGGTTATCTCTCTGACCTGTAATCCTTTGTCAAATGTGGTTGACATTTGGGAAAGATTTCCAAAGCTAGAAAGAGATAAAGTGTGTGATTGCACAGGCTCATTTCCTTAGGGAAGAGTAATACACAAATACATATATATGTGTTTGTACTGATTTATCTGGTAACATATGTATCAAAGCTGTAGGTAATTTGAGATTTTGTGGTAACTATAAATGCTGTGTTCAGAGACTAGCAAAGTGAATTGAACTTAAAAAGTTGAAACACAAAGGAGCTTGAAAAATTCTGACTTTGGATCTGCTGCCAGAAACATAAAGTATATTACCTCTAAAAATAAGAGCCCTGTCTTCCAGATGATGTGAGTTTCACCTTTAAACCAGGATCAAACTATTTTCTTTGTAAAGAAACCTATACTTTGGTTATTATCTCTCATTACTCTCTGTGGGAATTAGGCACACAGCCTAAAAATCTCTAGCAAAACTCACCATTGCCTCCAGGTAGCTGCTTTTCTGGACTTCCCTAGCATTTGTTCACCTTACATGTTAAGTTGACAGGGCTGTCATCACTCCTAGCCATCTTTCACTGCCACACCAATGTCCTAGCTGTCCTTCCTCTTGGTCACCATTCAAGCAATGTCCAGCAGTTTTATTTTTCATTGAAGGGAGTCAGTGGTTTGCAGCTGTTCTGGGTTTCTACCTCTGGCAAGCAGAGGAATGCACACCTTTAGCTCTGTTGGCTTTACTGCGTGTTTGGCTGGTCCATGTACCTGCTGCTATAGTGCTGCCCCCCAGTAACAGTGTGGGACTTCTCTTGCAAAGTGACCTTCTCTGTGTTTCAAAGACCTGGTGGTAAGGCCGCTCAATACTTCACCGGGTGATCTTAGCCCTCCTATTGCTCCTCCCACAAAAACCACCACCTTGGCTTTGTTGAAGGCAGCATTTACCTTTCTTCCTTAGGTGGTAAAGTCCATGATTGCTGGTGGTAGTCTGGCTCCCTGAAACCAGTGTCCCCTCTAGCTTCAGTAAGGGAACAGTCAGGGACAGCAAGACATTCAGTTAGGTTTGGTTCTGTTAGTTGACTTGAGGTGTTTGCTTTCAAGAGAAAACTTTAGGAAGAAGTTGCTGGCTTGCACACAAAGGAAGGTTGCCCAAGGAAAGAACATTTCCATCAAAAGGGTTTTTCAGGAAGGCACACAATATCACTTATATTTTCTTTCAGACATGCAAGCAAATTAAGTCATATCAAAGACACTTTATATGTTTTGAATTGCTAAAAGCTCCATCGCTCTTTAAATAATTGCCAGCCAGAATATGGGTTTGCATGTTTTTGGAAATGTACAT
This sequence comes from Hypocryptadius cinnamomeus, assembly GCA_013400635.1. Classification (NCBI taxonomy): domain Eukaryota; kingdom Metazoa; phylum Chordata; class Aves; order Passeriformes; family Zosteropidae; genus Hypocryptadius; species Hypocryptadius cinnamomeus. Next base: position 36,440 of record VYZP01023205.1, on the reverse strand, counting down.
TAGTCTTGACTCCCCTCCAACTGGAATCAGTGGGAATTTAGCCAACTATATCAAAGGAAACAGCACTGGGACATGTAAGTTTGATGCAGATGGCTGATTATTGAAAAATATGTATTTGTATGCATGTGAAACAGGACGAAATAAACCCAGGAATACAATCCCCATTAGATTTAAAGAAATGTTTGGAGTAATTTTTTTTTCCAATTCTGCTCCAATGGGTCTTGTTCCAGAGCAGATTTAAAACTATGCAAATAGCTGCCCTTCTCCATTTCCCACTTTTCAAGATGGCAGAAGTTTCAGGCAAATCAGATTGATCTGAGAGATTACTGGCCCTGTGGAAACTGAGAGCATATCAGTATGATTAGGACTTTTCTCATGATTACTGAAACATCAGACTTTTCCCTTGATTTGGCCTCAGATGTAAACTTTGATCCTGAGCCTAAAATATTTTCTATTCTAATGCATTTATCTCTAACCTGAACCACAACCGGCACAGTGGAATGTGTACTCTGGGATCTGCAATGAGCCCTCTAAGCCACACTATCAGCACAGAAAGGCTGTAAGACAGACTTGAGGCACTGGAAAAGCAGCAGTGCCCTTTGTCTCCCTGTATGTAACATCAAGGGAAACAATCTGGCTAAAAGGGGCTGTGAGCACAGCCTTGGGCGCTGGGCATCTATATGCACTGGAGAATAAGAGCTGAATTAATATCTGGAGGGACTCCTTCATGTATAGGGAAACTCCACCAGAAAGATGAATGGCTACATGCAGAGGATGCATTCATTTTTCTTTTCTCCCCCTCTGCCTTCCTACAGAAGCCCTAATCACAAAACATGCCATTTTTGTCTGAAATGATTTTGCGGGAAATGCTGTGGATTTATGCAGATTACTTTATACCACTCTTGGCAGTGTCAACAGGATTCGAGTACGTTTCTGTTTGCAGCGTTCATAAAACCTGGACTATCTGCAGTTGCAAAAATACATAAATAGATCTGGAGGTGTTTGATTTACTTTCTGAGTCTTGATGTGTTCTACTAATATGCTGATTCTCACTACCTGTATCCTTTAAACTGTCACAGACAACCCTCAAACCACCTCTAATTAAAAAAAAGAGCCTGCACTGCATTGAAACCCCTTAAAATAAATAGAAAATAACTTTTTTTTTCCTTCCAGAGCACTCACATTTGTTCTTTCAAAATTAGGATTCAGCAAATAGTTGGAATACATCTGTACTCAGAGGAATCCACATCAGATCATAAATTTGTTCATGTTAAACACAAACATATGAATGCACTCTTATATCCAGGGACCATGGAAGGGTTTAGAATTTGCACACTTTACTCTGTGTAATGCCAGGGCAATGTTTCACTCATCTATGTAAATAAAAACAGGCTTGTTGCATTAAAGGCATAAGTATCCGTATGCTCTGCATAAACATCACAGGATTCAATTTTGAGAAGGAATCACATAATTTGTCATATCTTTTATTGTGATTGACTTCAGTGACGGGCATACACAAACATGTGATTTTCCACTCAGTGTATCAGTGTATATCTTGGTGTGCCTTTGCTGCTAGAATAACAGGAAAAAAGATTAACCTCAGATATGCAAATAAGCTTAATTGAATAAAACAAGACAAATTGCCCCTTCATTGGAGTAGTTCCTGGTTTGGCGATGCTGCATGCACCACAAAAGCACCGGGAAAGGGCTCATGTTGCTGCCTCTCATTCCTTCCCTGTTTTTTCTGAGGCTCGTGGCAGAGCTGTACTGGGGTGACAGTATCTCAGCACAGTCAAACACTGTAGGCATAAGGAACCCCAAATGTACAATGTTACCCCACTGCAGTATAATTTAGAGAATGAGGATTTACTTGAGCCTTACAGTCTTTCCCAAGAGCCCCAGTTTGGCAACTCGAAAGAAAGGAAGAACCGAAAACTTCAGCCTTTACCCTTAAAGTTTATAGCCCTTGTCATTGCAAAGGAGAGGGTAAATGTGAGAACAGCTGACATGCAAGGCCCCGGGATGGAATCTCTGCTAAGATCATTAACCATGTGTTTGTACATTGCCAGTGCTGGCAAGTCGCTCGCGTGGGCTGGCAGTGCTGGTGGCGCGGGAGGTGCCCTCGGAAGACCTCTCTCATGCGGGCTGGGGCTGCTGGAGGAAGTCAAGAAATCATTTGTAGAGCCTGTCTGCAGGCTCTCTACTTTGAGGCTATTTATTTTATACCATAAAAAAAACCCCAACAGGGAATGGTTCGGTATGGTCATATTGTTAAAGAAATGTGTCTTAAAACCAGCATCCTACTTGTCAGGGAAAGAAATCTGGAGGGAAAAATTTCTTCTTTAAGAAGTGTGTTTCCCACCCCTGAACTTCATTCTTCCTCCCTTCCCTAGAAGAATAGTGGACTCCGAAAAAATCTATTTGTGTGCCAGATGCAGGTTTTGTTAAGCCATTTACTTCTTGTGGGTGTTGTCACCCTCAAGTCTATTATTTATCTTCTTTTACTAAACAGATAAAGAGGATTTCCTTCTTTAAAAAATGTGCAGCTTAGGGCCCAATAATAAATAACCTTACTTGTAAGAGAACTTCTATTGAAGATAAAGGAATTCCTTGTTTGAAAAGCACTTGCAAGATCAACCACTAGGAAGAGAAGGCAGTGAACAATAGATGGCTGCAATACTGGGGGGAAAAAGCAAAATTAAAAGATGAGGGATAGGAATATATGGTCCTGTAAAATTGCGACAGATAATGAGAATATTTAGGGCCACCACCTTTAAAAACAATTGTCTCTTTTAATTCAGCACTGTATCTCCATATGTTGAAGAAGTAGCTATTTATTTTATGAGCCTTGCTAAAATAGTGTTGGAGAAATTACTACAGGAGAAAATAAACTCTAATCTAATCAAGCTAGGGTGTTGTGATCTTCTGCTATGGAATCTCCATTCCAGGTTTGCCTTGTTTCAGATGAAAATTACAGTTTTCCCTGGCAGTCAGGAGGTCCAACCCTGTCCTGGGGTGCATCAGGCCCAGCATCGCCAGCCAGGCGAGGGAGGGGATTGTCCCACTCTGCTCTGCCCTGGTGTGGCCTCACCTCGAGTGCTGGGGACAGTTTTGGGTGCCAAGGTGTGAGAAAGATACGAAACTATTAGAGAATGTTCAAAGGAGGGCAATGAAGATGGTGAAGGGCCTTGAGGGGAAGCTGTATGAGGAGCAGCTGAGGTCACTTTGTCTGTTCAGCCTGGAGAAGAGGAGGCTGAGGGGAGACCTCATTGCAGTTACACCTTCCTCATGTGGGAAGGGAAGGGGCAGACACCGATCTCTGCTCTGTGGTGCCGTGACAGGACCCAAGGGAATGGCCTGAAGTTGTCAGGGCAGGTTTAGGTTGGCTCTCAGGGACAGGTTCTTCACCCAGAGAGTGTTTGGGCACTGGAACAGGCTCCCCAGGGAAGTGGTCACAGCACCAAGCCTGGCAGAATTCAAGAAGAGTTTGGACAGCACTCCCAGGCACATGCTGTGGTTCTTGGGATTGTCCTGTGCAGAGACAGGAATTGGACTCAACGATCCTTGTGGGTCCCTTCCAACTCAGGGTATTCTATGACTCTAAGGTTCAACCAATTCCAAAGGGCCAATTCCGTTACCTTACACTGACAGCAATATTAATCTTCTCTCATAATTTATTTTTCAGTTTTACTTGGTAAATGTATGGTCTTTGATCAAGATTGCTTCAAGAGTTTCTTAGGTGACATGGATTTACTTGGCCAGGCTGGATAGTGCTTTGGCTCTCAGGGCTGAAGTCAATTCACCATAGAATCATAGAATAGTTTGGTTTGGAAGGGACTTTAAAGATCCAGTTCCAGCCTCCCTGCCATGGACTGGGACAACTTCCACTAGACCAGGTTGCTCAAAGGTCCATTCAACCTGGCCTTGGACACTTCCAGGGAACAAAAATACTCAAAATGAAACCTTGAAGGACAGTTGCTCATGGAAAAATCTTTCTAGACTTTTAAAATGCTGAGCTGGTCTCTTGCCATCTCTGCCCTTAAAGCAGTAGTAGCCTGTTGTTGTAGCTTTGTGATGGGCTGAACACACACACAGGGCTGGTCAGACTCAGTAGGGAGAAATAGCCTGTGTGTAGGTAGGAAAATGAAAAGTTTCTGAGTGCACAGCCCTTCTTCAAGTGAGAAATGTAAGTAGGTGAAGCTTGGAGCAATTATTCCCAAGCTGTATTCAACTTGACATTTTTTTCTTTCTTTTATAAACTCCAAGAAAGGATTTTGTGCTCGAAAGTGTTCAGTTCCAGGCAATCTAACAAAATCTAGCAAGCTTACTCACTCTTGAAAGGACAATCACCATCATATAGCATATCTTAGGCTAAATCTGGTCAAAATAATCAGTGCAAACTGTTTATTCAATAAGCCCCTTTTCTTGGCTCTTGAACAGTTTCTTTATAATCCTACTTTTGACATTCATAATTCTTGAGTCTGTGAAGTTTGCAAACATATTTGATCTGGGAACAGCACATACAGAGTTTGTACTTGCTACTCTGAATTTGCTTATTCAAGGTTTGTGATTGATCATAACTCCATTTTACTTGTTAACTGGATGATTTATGTGTTTATAAAGTGTATCTGCTTCTCTGCTTCCTATGCATTCAATTCATTTATTAAGCCAACTTCTGCTACTGGCCCAAGATATATATTATACAGATATTTACAAAGAAAAATTTCCTTTGAGAGCATGCAGAAAATGAAATGCAACTAGAATTCCCCCAAAGCTAAAGGAATACTTTTTCTCCCCCTCCCCCCTGCCAGTCTTTAGACACTGGAAAATTCAAATACCTGAATTAAAACAGTATTGATGTTTTAAATAGATGTACTTTTCTTTCTTCTGTCTCTGTCCTTTCTGTCAAATTAATGCAGTACTATAATATTCTTAAAATAATTCTAAGTGCTAGGAGTAATAGTTTGCAAAGTGCATGTGAAATGGCACTTTCTAACTGTTGAAGCAAAGGACTCTGAGAGTCAGATACCTATATTAATTTCTGCATGGAAATCACTTTTTTTTTAATGTATTTGGTGCAAATTTCATGTAACTTTCTTGTGCAAGAAGCCCAATATTTTTATCAGCCTTCCTCAATCGAACCCCAAGTTTTTAAGTTATGAGGACTTACAACATTCTTATAAAGAATATGGTGAAAAGGAAGCTAACTCTGAAATAGGTGTGGCAGATTAAGAAAAACCTTTGCATCACTGAATATATTCAGTGTTTTCATTCCAGATCTGTAGTCTTCCTAAGGAATTGAATTCATGTGTCTTACTTACAAAGTGCCAGATTAAAAAAAATCTGCATTCAATTCTGATGAGTCTTCTGTGAACTGCAGCTGAAAGTGAGTACTGTGTTACTGTCATTCACAGATTTGTTTTGGAATGGTCTCCTCCAAAGGCATATACATAAATATATATTTACTGTTATATGTGTATGTACATAAATGTACATATCAGCTCACATGCACTCTCATGCTGTGGGAAAAAAGCCCAGACAACTAAATAATCACAAGACATAGACTTTTTGCTATGCACTACTAGAAATTAGAGTAAATGTTATGCCTGTGGTCTCCTTCAGTTTCATCCTGGATGGTTCTGTTAGCTAAAATACATCTGTTGTCAGCACTATGAAGAAATAAAATCTATGGTTTAAACTTAAAATGTGATGGGATATTGCTTGGAATGTTTTCTCATATAGACAGTGTTATCTGAGTCCTTCCTTGGCAAGAAGTTCAATCTGGAGACAGTTCTCAGATGGTTTCAGCAGCTTAGCTTGCAATGCCTCTGGAAGCAGCGCTCTGTTGTCCTCTTAAGGAATTCTCCCTCCCTAATCCTTCGAACTTTTTCATCTTTTGGAAAATTCACCAAGAAATCTCCTTCAACTACTATTAGCATTTCTGGAAATCAGTTGTAGAATTACCTTTTTACTACTGCCATTAGTGACACAATCTGTGCCTAGAGGACCCACGTGCACTTTGTCACCCACAGGCCCTCGCTGGTGGCTGCAGCATCCCGAGGTGCAGCCTGGCTAGACCCGCAGTGATCACGGAGATCCCGTGCCCTCGCATTTGTTTGTTGTGCTGGGGGAAGCCACTGCCATGAGTTGTGGCACTTCAGTATGCAGACAGATGAAGCCTTTCACAACCTATAAAGTGCACCTAAAAATAGTTCACATGGAAGAGCTAATCCACAAATTTCAGGGGCTTTAAATTTATTTTTTCTACTTTTTTGTTTTTTTGAGAGACCAGCACTCATAATGCAGCATAGAGAGGACATTACCGTAAGGAAGCAAGTAGTAAATTTGTAGGTTTTCCTCTAACAGCTGGTTTGGGAGGGACCAGCCATTAAGACAGAGAAGGAGGAATGTGGGGTGGGGGAGTGAAAGGGAGATTGTAATAATACTCATAATTAAAATACTGCATTCTAGCTGCAGATTTCTGGAAGAAATTTGATTCCACGAAGTGCTAGAGGCCATGAGTGAAAATTCTTTCATAAGCAGGAAGTGAGAGAGGGAACTATAAGGAAATATTTTGCTTATTTTGGCCATCATTCTAAAAAACCTGGGCTAAAAGCAAAGAGAAATGAAAGAAAGAATACTGATAAATGATGTGTGAAAAGTACCCAGAATTTTTGGAAACTGCAAAGCCTAATTTACTAAGCACGAGTAATTTATTCATGTGTTGTCCCGGAACTAATCAATATTTTGCACTTTATTAGGAATGGAAGCTTGCGTTGTCTCTTTCAAACATACGGTAGTTGGCTGATTAATTGAGTGGTTTGTTCAGTAGTATGACCAGCTGTTATATATGGTTTAGTAATTTTTTGGCACTAGAAGTAAACAGGATTTTTTTGTCTTTTTGGCTGGGCTAAATAGGAAAGCACATAGCCAATAAACCTAGATCTTGTTTCAAATCCTGAATTTTGTTTTAAATGTATAATAACCCTAAATGTGTTGCTACGTTTCTAAGCAACCTCTCAGGATGCAAAAATAGATAATTATTTTGCTGTGATTAAAAGTTCTTTTGATGAAGTTTTTTTGCTTTACCAGTTCCCCTCCGACTGGCTCTAGCCACAGCTAAAGAGAAATTGAGGCCTCCTTGAGGCCTGGTTTTTGAAGATTCTGACATGTATTTTTGGAATAGGCCTCTTTTCCTTCTGGAATAATATCAAGGAGGTAACTGGAAAGTGCTAGAGATGCTGAGTATGAGCACAGATCCTCCAAGGAATATCCCTGCTAACATTAGAACTGTGCAGCATGTGAAAACTACGGGCATTATAAAATGCACAGGGCAGGTTGAGGAGGTGAATGGAGGAATATCCAAAAGCAGGGAAGGCTGGGTGGCGAGGGGCACGGGACTGCAGTTTCTTCAAAATACTGGCTCATCTAAAATGTTTAAGGATGGCTTGTGGCCATGAGAAACATGTTTATCAAAATGCATCCCCATGCCTGCGGGATGGCATGATTCAAGTGTCAGACTTTCATTTGGATTTGTAAAGCTGAAGCCCATCCATGTTTGTCCTTGATTCCTTGCTGAGCCTGAAGATGTTTTTGGGCCAAAGAATGGCATTGTGTAGTTTCCATTGTCGGCTGTCACACTGCATATGTTTTGGGACTGATCTGAAGTTTTGTTTGACATCATGACTTTTATAAGAATCAAAACCTCCAAATCCCTCAGATGAAATCCATATGGCTTTGTTCACAGGCTGAAATAAAATCATGCTCACAGCCTTTACTGCAACTGAGGGATATTTGGTGGGAGTCGTTTTTTGCTTAATAAAAGCGTAACGTTCAAATGCTTGAAATGTGGATATTATTAAGTACCTGCTCTGTGAGAATAACTCAAATGCTATTTTATTCCCTGCCCTTTTGTTAGTTCATGTGCACAAGAGTCAGATCTGAGGTTGACATGAAGAACGATCTCCGCAGCCTGGCATGGACCCAGCTTCACTTAAACTCTGTTTTAGATATTATTGGGGGTTTGTCTGCATTTTGGCTCCTTGCAGCTCAGTGCTGAACATTTGGCATAATGTGTGGTAAGGGTTATTACGATACACAGAGGTGAGGTAATTCACATAATTTCTGCAGTGTAGGCAAGTTTGCTTGGCTGCTAGAGCGGTTAGAGCAGGAAGCTTCCCGGTGTGCCGAGATGCTGATTACTGAGGGTCAGGCCTGTGCTCACCATGACATCATAAAACACAACCAGGGGCTGATTTATTTAAGAACTGTCATGTCACTGGTTTTGTCAGCAGAAAACCAGAGGACTGAGAAGGTGAGGGGGAGCAGCAGGCTCACACAGCACAGGATTTACGTTGAGGAAGAAAACATTGACGGCACCTTTGCCAATGATGTAAGAAATGTTTTAGTCACCAGTGGGTCTGAGGTATGGAATGGCACTCTTCTTCCACTGTGTCATTTCCAAAATAAAGAAAGCATTAATAGCAAGTCTGGCAGGAGAGGAAAGACAGAGACAAGGCTCTGGGCAAATATTTAGACCTCCTTAGCCATTGCATTTGGCAAATCCAACCCCACCTGTCATTGGAAACACCTGCAGTGTTTGCACATCCATTGTAGTGCCTTCAAAGGCAGTGCAGTGTTGCATAAGAAAACTTTACCATGTTGTCTTCCAGAAACAGCCATGATCAAATGATGCTTCCAGTGTCCCACTGCTGGGCTTCTGTGCCACCTGCTCCTATTCCTTGCGCAGGACATGATATGTGGTGCTGAATTAAGCATGCCAAGATTGCTGGATGCTGTTCCAATACTCCAAATGCTGTGTGAGTGGTACAAAACTGGCATATTGGTGGTCTTAACCTGACCACTTCTGTAATTACTTATCAGAGAAATATGTTCCTTTCTTTCTCCTCACAAAAATTGTGTTTGCTTCTTGAAGATCAACACATAAGACACAACCCCCCAAATTTAAAATAAATTAATAAGACTCAAGCACTACAAAAGCAATGGAAATTCTCGTTTGAATGAGACTGTAGCATGAGAAAGGGAATATATATTTATAAAGGGACAATGCAAATCTCCATACTGATAGGGTACATCTCGTCTTTTCCATACATGTGGTTGTAAAAACACGTGCTTAGTGCTAACATCTCACTTTAAGACCATTTTTCTGCCTTGATTCACTAGATTTTAGCTTCAGCTCTTTAGTATATTTTCTGGAAAATGTATCACTGCTTCTTATGCCAAGGAGTGCTCAATGTTTGGTTTGATACCCTACTGACTAAGTTATTTTTTGTAGTTCAAGTATTTGCTTCATCTGGCTGCCTCAAACCCTTTTCAAATGTGAATTAGGACCTGCAACAGGTGGGAGGTACTGTTAATAAGGGCAAATGAGACAGACAGCTTCACTCATTTCCCTAAAGACCCTGAAATATGGGACTATAAATGCAAAAAATGCCTGGTACCTTAACTAAGTAGTTCTGCTGAAATCAATGTTTACATGCAACTTGGTAGAAGAAATCTCCAGAAGAGTGAGTCTGAGATGGGGTACTATAAACATATATCCCTTAAAATGGGATTTATCAACCCAATGAATTCACTGTTACACATTTTCATCTTTAAGTTAAAATCCTGCTTCAAGGTGATAAGGGCTTGCATCAAACACATCTCTTATCCATAGGTTGCTCCTGTACCCAGTTAAAGGTAGGGGGCATAACGACTGAATTTTTTTGTTAATCTTGTACTTGAGAAAAGCACAGAAGAATTTTGATGAGAGTATTGATATCTTTCAGCACTGTTACCAGAGGGATGCTGGAGAATGTTTTCCTTTCCATATTGCATGCAGCAAAGACAAGTGGAGAACATGAGGCAGGTGTTAGGTGTCCCTTTCTTTTGTTACTTGTGATGATGCCCTGAGCCAGGGGAAGAAACAAATGCATGGGGTGCATGTTTCCCTTTGGATGTGCTGAAAGCAGGCACCTTTTAGGCAAAGGAGAGGAGGCATCTCTATCCAGATCCCATTCTGTCAGAGTGTAACATTGCCATTCACACTCAGGTCCCAGCGCCTTTGCTCCGTTTAAAAATGATTTAAATGAAAACACAGCTCATGTATTTGTTGGTTTTTTTATACATTCTGAAAAATCTCTGGATTGCTCAGAATAGTTCCCAGCTCTACGTCAGAGGAAGGTTTGACTTGAGAGAGGAGTGGATAATTGAAGCTCTAATTGAAGTTAGTAGGAACTCAAGATGTTTATCTTGCAAATCAGAATATACCTGTCTCTAGTGTTAACTCCCTTGATTTGAGAAATATTTAGGCCTTTTCAGGATAGTTTCATTAAAAAAAGTAAAAACTCACAAACTGTGTAATTTAAGTTTCCCTCCTTGTTGCAATCCTGTATTTTTATGGGCAGTACATGGGAAATCCTGTGTTGCCACACGCAGCAAATGGAAGCGGACAGCTTAGATTTATTTTTTTCTCTCAGCAATGAGTCTTCTTTTGCAGGGTACCTTGATTTTGGCCTTATTCAGGGCTGAAGGACGGGGGCCAAGCTGTGAGCTGGCAGCAGCCAGAGGGCTGTGGCTGCTCAGCGGAGCCACAGCTTGGCTGTGCCTCCCCCTGTCCTTCCCTGCGGCTGCTCAGTGCCCAGCGTGGCCTGGGGGCTCCCCAGTGACAGAGTCCAGGCAGGTGCAGTTCTGATGAGAGAGCGGTAGAGGTTAAAATCCATCCCTGTCCTTTCCTCAGAGGACTAGAGATGTTCAGGCACTGGTCCCTGCTCAAGCAAATGATTGCTGTGCTGAGAGATGTGGCAAGGTTACTGCCCAACAGACTATTAAAAAATTTTATTTCTTCAAATAGAATACACCCTTAGACTCTGTATTTGGGCCAGACAGGAAAGAACACAGGGGCCAGACAGAGAAGGACTTTCTTAAAAATCTCATTCCTCTGTATTTCTGTGTGGTTTTAGTTGGCAAGCATGTATTTAATACACAGGTTATAATGGATCTCCCTAAGTCAATGCAAAGAAATCGTATCTTCATCAACATTAGTCATTACAAAATCACCACAAAGGAGAAATTTTGCTCAATGTTAACAATCCCAATGACAGCCTGTATATAAATGACAGTATTTTCCTTAAATTCACAGTCTTTGTTTCAGGGCTTAGTTGCATGGTAATGTGACTGGAGAATTGCTCCTGGGATATTAATGAGATGAAGACTTTTTGTTAATGTGAAAAAACTTTAAAGGACTTGTGTCAATTATCCCTGTCTCCCTTTTGACCCTAACTAATTTAAATCTTAGGCTGCTGAACTCAATACTGGTAGTATCATTAATTTGCAGCATCTCCTTTTTTTTTTTTTCTTGAAATGGATTACAGAAGGCCAAGAACTGGCAAACTCACACACTAAATGGTGACTTTTATTGGTGGTGGTGCTTGGTTGTCTGAAATCAGAAGCCCAGAAATACAAGAGAATTTTTCCAATCTTGATCAATGCTATGTGCAAACTCAGTTTGTTTAAAAAACAGCAGATAGTTGAATGTTCATCATTCAAAGGGAACTCTTTATAACTTTTTCCCCTAGGTTTGGGCTTGCTTTCTGACCCTACTGCTCAAATAAACAGCAGGGTTTGTTGCTCTTTACATACCAGCAGTTTAAGTTCTAAAGCCACTTTTACTGACCTGAGATCAGATAAATACTCTCCTGGGAAGTTTTAGGGTTTTTTGCTGACAGTCAGTTGGATTAGGAAGGGTACAATTTTGTGAAAAGGCAGAAAAAAGTAGAGATGTTTCTTTCCCTGACAGATAATTGACCCTTGCTCTTTGCCCTGGAAAAAGGGTTGAGGGAGCATTTCTGCAGGGTGTGTAAAAATGGTCGAGCAGCTTTTCTTTTGTGAAGAAGCCCAAACCAATCTACTTCAGTTCTGTGGTCATAGAAGACCTCAGTCTGAGCTTCACTGGAATTGCCAAAGAAACTGAGTGACCTTCAGCAAGTATCAGATAGGTCCAGATAGCAAAACTGTAGGATATGGCTTAGGCATTTAAAAAACCCTCCAACAACCAAACACAACACGTCTAAACATAAAACTACCAAACAAACAAGGCCAAAAACTCACAGATCAGCTGCACTGTCTTCCCAAGTCAGCTTGGAAAATATTGATAATCATGAAGGATCTCTTGCTTCTAGTTCTCACAGCACAGTAAACCACAGTCAGTGATTGTGGAACTAAGGAAAATAGATCCTCATGCATTTCAGAAAGGATCTGGGTGTGGCTGGAAATGAGGTATACTACACCAAAACAAAGCCTATTGTGCTGTAAAGGAAGATTTCTTGAGTGGACTGGACAGAAAGCACTTATGTAATTTAACTTAATGTACTTCTATATAATTCTTCTCTCTGCCTCCTCCTACTCTTCTGCTTCAGTGTTTTCTTGGAGAAGTTTTGCCTGATCTGAATTAAAGGAATAATATTTTATGCTCACTGGAATGCTTGCCTGTTTTACATCTCTGGATGAACATTAAAAATGTGCATTACTGCTTTTTACTTCTTTCTTGCTGTATGTATTTGAGTGCCAGATTTATCAGTTCTGTTTTTCCCAATGCTGGAAAACGAATTTGCTTCAAATTATAACTGTTTGAATGGGACCAGTGCACAAATGAATGCCATTACTGTGTCTCTACAATAGGGCCAAACCTCTGATCTCAAATTCAATTTTGAAAATGAAGAGTTGACTGTAATAACTTCAGTCAAATCACCTTGGATTTACACCAGGGAAGAAGAAATCAGAATCTGGACTTTCATGTTTGGTCTGGGAAGCATTTTGACATTCTTGTGGATGAAAGATACTAAAAATGTATGTTATTATTATGTTATTTTTTTTCCATATCCCACTTCACATCACAGGACTGACCATATATCTTAGGATTGTTCAACCCACACTTTCCCTAAATGTTACCCCTTTAATCTGATGATTATAGCTCATTCATATCATAAATCTACAGTTAAGGTTAAGCAATCACAAAACCATTCTCTTCAGCAGTGTCCTGGGAAATGTGAATGAAATCTATTCCACCATTTTTTGAACTAAAATAGGGGAAGTCAATGTTTCTTCCCATTTTTAATTTATCCAGACTTTTCTTGCCAGTAGTTTACTCGAAAGCTTCTTAATGCACAGTCTGCAAACTTGGCTTGGACAACTGAGAAAACTTTGTGTATGTTAAACCTTTGCTAATAATAGTCCCAGGCAAGAGGAGAAACTGCTGGCTTAATGTATAGTAAATACAATAAACAGCTAGTGGAATAAAAGATCTTTGGAAAGGTAAGAAACAATGCTGAAGTCAGTGCTTACAGTTGTGCAATACCATGGGGTTATCTCTTCAGAAAAGTTTGGATGATGAACTTAGAACTGTCCTTGGGCTTGCAGCTTCTTTGTGTAGATTTGGCAGTCCATGGATGCATATCTGCAAAGTAAAGCTTAACAACTTAATGAAAAACTGAAGCTTATAGTTTAAATGGATGAAAAGGGGGTTTCATGGTAGATGCATGAGGCTGTGGTCCTGGAACAAACACACCTGGCCAGTCCTGGCTCTGGAGGACCCCACAGCTGAGGCCATGGGGAACTGCAACCTCAGGTATGTAGGGTCTCTGATCCCACCCCTACCGAAATTGGGGGGGAACAGACTTAAACTAAATTTCTCTGTCTCCAGCCAAGCTCAGGGAAGTATATTTAAAGTACATTTTCAAGCATGGGCTTTGGTGGTTTTGCCCAGAATTTGCACTGTTCTCCTGCTTGATATATACACCTCAAATTTTGTCCCAGCAGTGTGGTTTTCAAGTTTTAAAAATAAGTTGACTAGCCCAAAATATTTTTTTTTGCATGGCTCACTTGATCTTAAAACTAGGATCAGAATGAAACTTTGTAGCTCTTTCAAACTTTGGGTGGTTTTATGGCTTTTTGGTTCTTGAGTTACTAGTTCAGGAAAAAAAAACTTGGAAAATACAAAACAACATTTTAGATCTTCTGATATGTAGTTAAATTTTCTGGAATAATGACAAACTTTGTTCATTACTACAAGTATCTGAGCTCAAACTCAGACAAGCCAGGAATAACAGCTAAATACATTTCCAGGGGTAGGGTCTTTTAATATCCCCTGCTAATACAATTCTAACAAAAAGATCATGCCTGAATGTTCTACAGGGCTTTTGCTCTTGGAGTGTTTTACATAAAAGACTGGTGATGCTAAGCTCTTGTTAAATGAGAAATCACTGTGCAATGTGATGGGAAGGTTATCCAGCAAACTAATGACAGGAGTGAGGCTAAAGCTGACTCTTGCATGGTGAGTTAGCTGTTCCACCCATGCCTGCTGTGCTGTTTATTGTCAGAGCCAGACTGCAGTCTGCCTGTGCACACTCTGCTCCTGCTGCTCCACCTAAAGAGGCAGGAGCTGCCTCAGCTCCTCCTGTGGTTCCTACGTGTCCTGAAACAAACACTCGCTTTCTCAATTCCAGCTCTGCTCAGAGAGAAGGGTAAAACTAAAACTATCAGTCATGACTGGGACAAAGGGGAAAGGACTCAGTACTGAGTGTCTCAATAGGTTAGCAGTTTGTCTAAGACTCCATAAAAAAGAGAGAGGGGGAAACCCCAAACTCTGAGACCTGTAATTGATAATGGGTATCACTGAAGGCCTTGGAACATAGTATTCTGTGCAAGAACAAGCACAGTTTAGTTTGTTTGATGAGGTGCTCAAGCATAGAAGTCAAGTGTGGTAGTGTTCACTGAAGATCAAGTACAACTTCTCATCTTGAAGATGTAGCAAGACAGGCACAGGAGAGTATTACCTCGAGGTTCCTCAAAAAATGAGCAGCAGCCAATCAACAGTTTCCTTCACTACTCTCATGTTCAAAAATTGCAATTTCTAATGCATAATGAAGTGTATAGACTTTGCACATAGTCTTTCTCAAATAAAGTATTTGTAGTGGGAAATATCTCTACTTTCTCTAGTAGTGCAAAACAGCTTTCCCACAGGAGACAGCTATAGAAAGCCCTCCCTAAAGCCATCTCTAGCCAGTCCTGGCCACTTAATTCCACACTGAAATCCATCCTTTTACATTCTAAATGGAGGAAACAACAAGTCTAGTTGCATTGGTGGGTATTTCAAATAACCTTTATTATAAATCTTTTCCAGGCCTATCAGTTTCTTCCGGGCTTTTTCCCTGCAAAAGGGTTGTATTATATAAACAGGAAACATATAGGAACTTGCTAATTGCTGGTTTATTTTTCTGGTTTATTTTTCTTCTGCAGCAATGTAGGCTGCTTTTCTTACTGTCACTGGAGGGATCAAGTTACAGCATGGAGCTTGGATGCTGGAAAATAATGTTAAAGCAGTAACCTCATTCAGGCTCAAGGAAGCAGGGTAGGTTAGGTCTCTGCTCAGTTGTCTCTTTTAAAACTTCCTTACGCACCCTGTTGAAAAGATAGTCCCAAAAATCAAGGGACGGTTGATTTTTGGGAAACTGCTTTTATATCACAAAGAGATGCTCAATGCTGTGGGTTTTAAAGGTGCTGTTGCCTGTGATGGCCAGCATATCTGTGAGTGCTGCACAGCATTAAAGGTTTCTTTTTTCCTGGCTGTGCTGCCATGTGTAGCTGTTACCTCAGCCTTGCTTTCGGCTGAGATGGATTCTCTCTGAGCCCTTGTGGCAGTAATGCTAACACACAGACCCCAAAATATCCAAAAGTATTAGAGCTGGCTCTTATTTGAAGAAAAGATAGAGGAAAAGCTGCTCACTGATAAAGAAAGCTGGAGGCAGCCCTGTAAACCATTTGAGGATCTCCTGTTTCCAGTTCAGAAAATGCCCCATTCAACCAGGACAAGTCCCTACATAAGATCCTTTAACCACAGATCTGGATCAGCTTTTAAACCCATTGTAACCTTTATTTTGGGACTAGATTCTCGGTACAGTTACCCTAGCTTCTGACTTTGACTATTTCAAACTTCTCTACCACAAGGACAGGGCTCTCAGCATTTTCTTTTGTTTTTAGTGCTGTTGTCTGAGCAATTGTGATTGCCTCTTACATTGTCCTTTTTTTGCTTTGCTTTTGTTATAGCAAGCACTGTGAACCAGCTGGAAGAAATCCTTGATAAATATAATAATCGTGTGTTGATACAGAGTTTGCTTTGCTGATGCATCACACAAGATACTCGCAGAGTTTGTGCTACAGTGGACTCCTATATGACTGAATTTAATGTATGCCCCTAGATTAATATCTGAGAAAATATATGATGTTATTGCCCTGCTAATAATAGTTTCCTTGTTTGCCAAGAAGAAAAATGATCATTGCTGGGATCTTTAGGAGTCATCATAAATTAACTGGAAAATAACCCCATATGTGAAGTGCTGGAGTGTTTCTTGGAGCATGCTCAGTCAGTCTCCCCAAGAAAGCACACCTTTCCTTGTAGTTGTTCTAGGAAAGCAGAGGTGTGAATATTTTCCTGAGAGAAAGGGGGTTTGTTGTTGATAGCCTATTGTCAGTGCCAGAATCTCAGATGTTTTTGCAGTGTATTTACTGGCATTTAGAAGCCTGAGGAGATAAGTGATTCAAAGGAGCAGCATGTTACAGAAAACAGTCAGTGAATCAAAGTGAAAAAGTGGAGCTAACGAGACAGTGATGATACAGTGAGGAGTTTACCAGTAATGCTTAGGCAGTGCTTTTTGCTCTCTTCTGAAATTCTGTCAAATTCTCTCACTGTAATAGTAAAACATTTCTGAAATGAAGACCAAGACTTCACATAAAACAGAAATAAATCATGGGCTATAATGAGGGACTCGTCAAACATTTCAAAAAGTAACAACCAAGTAGTGGGGAATGTTATACTAACCTGGTACTTCTGGTTGGTTACAGTTATTGATATAAAAATCTTCCTTGGAGGTCTATGGCTCTCTTAGGATGGCCACCTCATATACTGAATTGTGTGTTTCCCAGGCAACAAATGCATTTTGCTTCTGTGCTTCAAGTTTATTTAGGGAGAAATGAGGCCGTCAGGATGTAGGGGACCTAAAAAGGGGAAGGAAGGGAATAGTTGCAATATGAGAATATCAAACAACAAGAAAAAATAAGCTTTTTTCTTGCCCAGAGCTGGGTCCTGCATACCTCAGTCCAGGGTAGCCCCAGTGAAGCTGGTAGAGAAACCTATGCAAGCTGAGTGAAGCTGGCTCCAAATTGGAGGTATTTATCTGAAAATGCCTTAGAAGTAGAAAATCTATCAGATTTCAGTTAAAATAACAATTCTTTGCAGTTCTGCCAAATGTCTGCAGGCTTCTGGTGATTTATTGTTCAACCAATGCATGGAGAAAGCTGAGGTCTGCCTTCCTCTCTTTCTACGCCAAACAGAGGAACCTTCACAAGACCTTGGCACTTGTCAGATTTAAATCCTTAGGGCAGTATTTCTCACCTCAAGTGCAAAATTCACCACTTCCCTGTGAAAATCGGTCTGGGTGAGAACTGCACACGGAGCACAGCTCACTACTGGAGTTTATACAAGATTGATTATGTGGGTTTTGGGTTTGCTCTTGGGGGTGTCAGAAATTGGGGGGAGGAGAGGAAACTGCTAATTATTCTCCACCCCCATTCCCAATAAACTTAAAATAGCTGTGTTAGAGTGCAGTCTGGGCCTGCCTAATCTCAGTACTGGTTCTGAGAAATAATCTCATTCCCACTCTCTCAGCCTCTTTGAAACCTAATGAATTGGAATTACATGTAAATGCCAGCAGTATTTCAAAGGGAGGCTGAAGCACAATGTCTGGCCTCTAATTAGTATTGCAGTGTGTGGCCTGTAAACATGATGATAAATGAAGCAATTGGCCATCAGTGGCTTCAATTAGATGGCAGTAAAAATGGTAACAAAATAAAGCCACCAGTAAGGAAATTTGCTCTGGAAAGTGCTGCTGTGTGTGGACTTCAAGCTTTGCAATGAATTGGGGCTAATTGGCTTGTTTGTTCATTGTTCCTCAGGGGCAGTGCAACTGCCTAATTAGAGAGAGTTTTCCAGGGCCCAAAGAAAACGGAAGAGATGTGCCATGGTTCCTCTCTCAGAGTACCCTATCTCCCCACACCAATCAAACTACTGCGGGGAGAGCAGACACTTCTCTTGCTTCTCCTTTTGGAAGATTTCTCAGACATTTATTGGCAAACCAGACTTCAGCAGAGCCTTCTCAGACCCTTTTCTTGAGGCAACAATCAGAAGTCAGGAGCTGGCATTATGCTGGGGAGAGAAGTAAAAGGCAGTGAGCCCTGTGATTGCTGAGCCTGGCAGTGATTCCTAACTATGGCTGTGTAGTGCATACCTCTGTTGGTTTTGACACTTAAGTGAGGGAAAATAAGAATGCTATGGTACTTTTCCTAGTGAGAGATTTACTTTGCCCAGCCAGTCTTTTATTCCAGGACACTCCCCTCTGTGTAAACAGGACAACTTAATTGCTACCAAAAATACACAATAGGGAAAGAGTCAGGCTGGTGGTAAAAACTGTTTTCTGTCTGCTATTCTGAATACATTTGTCTGTCACCACCTGTAAAGTCATGCCTCTCAGTGGTGATTATCATTATTTTAGTGGGAGACTTTGAGGCTGTCTCACTTCCCATAAATGCTTTTCAAAGATGATGAAGATGCACAAATAAGATAGAAACAAAGTGTGAAAAAACAAGGGATTTTCAAATTGAGGTTTACGTTTTCAATTAGGAGACTTTGTTATTGAAAACAAGCAGCTAATTTGTCAGAAGCAAAGGCTAATTTGTCTTCACCTCTAAAAACCAGAGGGAAACAATACATCCTGCTCACTCCAGACCCTCTGGGGAAAACCAAAAGGGCTGCCCAGTGGCAACTCTCCCAATTCAACCTCTCTAGGAAATGCTGTGCCTGTTTTAGAGGTCCATGATTATTCCTTTCCAATTTTTTATGGTATCCTAAAATGCATCCTAATTGAAATACAGCAACTACATGGGGGCTGGTGTGAAGAATAAAGGTATTGTAATGTCAAATTTATGTGATTCAGGAGTAAGCTAGGGAGAGCTGGAGTCTGGCCCTGCTGAAAAATTCATTTTTGAAGGTGTTAAGCCCATCTGCTTCCAGGACAGATATTGTATTTCAGTACAGATTTTACCAGAATGATACCAAGATGATTTGGACAGTGTTTGTGAAAATTGAAAATTCAGTTTGAAAGTATAAAAATGCTGCTGTGGCATACTTTAACACTAAATTTTCTTAATTTTTTTGCATCTCAGGGCTAACATCTCCGGTGGCACTTCACTCATGGTACATTCATTGCACAGACCACCCTCAACATTTTACTTAAAGCAAAACAGACATTTTACTTGCCTGTCTGTGGTGCTGGATGTGTCTGCCCATGTCACAAGGAACCCTGTGTATTGGCTCTGCCTGGAGCTGGCTGGAAGGGACTCCCGCAGGCAGCTGTGGGTCAGACCCACACTGGGCTCTGCAGGGACAAGTGCACTCTCAGGAGAGAAAAACAAATGTCCTAGAAAGGTTGGAAGGCACCACAGTGGGTCATCTGGTCTGACCACCCTGCTCAATCAGTGCCAACCCAGAGCACATTACACAGGATTGTGCCTGGACAGTTCTTGAGTATCTCCAGTGAGGGAGACCACAACCTCTCTGGATAACCTGACAAGCACTGGAATCAGTGCTTGGTCACTTCACTGTAAAGAATTTATTTTTCATGTTCAGGTGGCACATCCTGTATATCAGTTTGTGCCCATTTGCCTTGTCCTATTGCCTGGCACCACTGAGTAGCGTTCACTCTTTTGACATCCCCACCTTCAGACACTGACAGACACTGATGTGCTCCCCTCTCATTCGTCTCTACAAGTTCAGGAGGTCCCTTGGTATTGCTGCCGTTCTCTGGATAAAGCCAATTATCCTGTGTTCTCAGAATTGTATCTTTTTCAAAATGACACCTTTCCAACTGTAACCTGCTTCTTGATTAAGTTGTTTTTTTCAGAGAGTTGTTTTTAAACTTTCAGTGCTTCTGCCTCAGTTCCCTGGACAGTTGAGCTGTGGTGTTCAGAAAGGTTTTGTGGTATTTCAAAGAACAATCTACCATTTTGCTTCTCTTCAGGGAAATGTGAACCAATGCAGTTAGCAATCCTGGCTGACATCTAAATTCTTAATGAGAGGAATATGTTCTTGCAGAGCAGAGAGAAATAACTGAGGCTGCATTGCATCCCCTGCTAGTTGTGGTTATTATCAGTATACATATATTACTAGCAAACTGCTGGGCTGGACATTTAGCCCATAAACTAAAAATACTTTTATGTTTTGCTCCTCTGTTTGAGGATTTGCAATTGGAAAAAAAAATGAGGGTTGTTATTTAAAAACAGGCTGCTAAAATGAGACACATAAAATATCGCTGTATTTTTATATATATAAAATGAAGTCTCTGCATTTGTTTTTTATTATTGCGTTACACACAACAAATGAATATGCTCTGAGCCAACAATTTCTACTGTTACACATGTGCACTGTGTTCCTCTGACTGCAGAGACTTTTGACTAAGCCCTTCTAACCAGTTGAAAGAGTAGGCTGAATGATATTAGCTTAAGCAATGAGAGTTAACAGGAAATGGGGGATTTGGGGTCTGAATACTGAAATGAGTCTTGGGGCATGTCATTTGCACAATGGCAGTTCTTGGCATCCAGTGGCTTTGTGCTAAAAATGAGAGTTTATTCCTTAAAAGTCTCCAATTTGGGGAATGTGTGGTGGGCTTGAAAGGGCTCAGAACCTCTTGCCTGAACAACACCACTGGGGCTGGAGGGCAGATGAAGAGTTTAGTCACTTCCAGTCATCTGCTTTGCATGGTTCAACAGGAGTGAGTTAGAGAGCATTACAGTGAGCAATGCCAGCACGTAAGACATTTTGAATCACTGGTACTATAAGACCGGTAAAATCTTAGAGCCAGCAATATAAAACATATTACTATGTTCTTTTTTATCTGCAGTGGTGACACAATACCTTGCCTACCCACTCCATAGCTCCCTGTAGAGTAGCAACTGAATGCCAGCTAAAATTGCCTAAGAAAACAGTTTTTTGTTTTGGATTCATTGCAGAAGGACAATCAAAACTGAAGAAAAAACAAAGTTTCCTCATCTTGAAGTAGATTCAAGGAAACATGCTAGGTCTGGGATTCCTTTTGCTTAGTTCAATATTAGAATGTTGTATCTTTGGAAATATTTCTGATGCACATCAGTGGAAGTCAGGAAAGAATGAGGTCTGATAGCTTCATTCAGAGATGAATAATGGGGTAGACCAGCAATCAAAAATCTTCCAATATTGGAGAAGAACAAAGCTTTTCTTTGCAAAGCTGTAGCTGGATGCAAGCAGAGAATAGAAGTTTGTCACACCAGAGAGCCTTCAAAAACATATAAAGAAAACAAAATTAAGATCAAAGAGAAATTTGGAAGGATGGTTTTTAAAGGATCTGAGCATTGCCAGGAAAACTCCTTTTTTTTTTTTTTTTTTTTTTTTTTTTTTTTTTTTTTGTGT
>VYZP01023205.1:0-14880 GCA_013400635.1 Hypocryptadius cinnamomeus | reverse complement strand
TTTTTTTTTTACTTCTTTTTGGTGTCTTAATCCATTGACGATGGCAACACCCTAAAGACAGGAAGCAAGTCCATGACCCTTTCCATGTTAGTCCACAGTGAAGGATTAAGCTGTGTAAGGCATAAACCCTGTTGTCAAGCAGAAGCTTGGCTCATCCTGCATGCCAATATTAAAGTGTACTGATCCCATTTCACTATGATCTTTACCTATAGCTGTGCCTTGAAAACTTGCATTAGTTTCAATTTGAATCTGAACTGTTTCAATTTGAATCTGAACTATTTAAATTTGAATCTGAACTGTTCAGTCCCAGTTCATGATGATCGTAATTCTCATGTACCTTCAGTGGGTCCTATTTTTGTAATGATTGCTGTTACTACCTGGTAAAAGCAACAGGAACAAAGATTGGAAATCTACCTGCCCCTGGTTTCCCATTCTCCCTGTTAATGCAAGATGGGATGTTCAAGATAAGTCCCTAGTTCTTTTCCATCATGGTATTTTTCAGAGTAAACCATAAATTTATTATCACTCCAGAGGGAATAGTTATCATTGGGTCTGATTGCAAGATTTAAGTATGGTTAAGGAGGTAGAAAATGGCATGGTAAATGGCAGGTGTAAAGTCCATAACATGAAGAGAAACCTTATTCCTTATTATTAAAGTATTACCCACCACAGGCTGTTCCTCCATGGATTCACTGCCAAATGGCTTGGTCAAATGCTCATTTCTTGACTCCCTTTATTCTCTGGATGGGTGAAAATTGAACTTGGTTATAGAAAATGAAGATAGCAGCCAAGGAATTAGTGCATAGAAAATAAAAATGTCTTTCCTGACAGAGTACAGGTGAAGAAATGTTTGGATGAGATGGTGTGAAAGAAGATAAGAATATTAATATCCTTTCACACCAGGACAAATATTATGAAGAATGTTTGTCTAAGTTCTAATAGTCATTCATGAATATGGGGTTGCTTAAGACAGATTACTTTCCTAGGTTGCTGAAAAACTACCTCCCTAGACTAACAAATGTAAAATGTCTGCTAATAACAGCTTACAAAGACAGAACATATATATATATATATACACATACACACACACACAAACTCAAATACTACTTAGTTATCCATAGTATTCTTTTCATGTCTGCTCACCTGCCTCTACAAATGTTGAAGCAAAAATACATGTATTTGCAGCTTATGAATATGTTATTTACTCTGCATTTATTGGTAACCCACAAATAATGTTAAGATGAATGAAAAAGACCTTCCATTCTTTCAGGGTGGCTCCCCTAAAATTTGGAATACAGGACCATGGACAATCCCTTCCTGTTTCAAGGGGAAAACAAAAGGTATCAGGATATACTTCAAAATAGCTACACATAGTGGCAAGGTAAGTATTTGCTGGACCAAATATCTTCTGGTGTCTGTCATGGGCTAATAACTCCTCTGTCTGCATCAGGACTGTGAGGAGGATAATAAGCCCTGACACCGGCAAGAGAATCTTATTTGTGTGTTTATTGAACATGTGCTGTTTTAAGCAAGTTTCAGTAATTTCTCTGGCAATACCCAAGTCACTGGTATGAATAGTTTCTCAGAACTTGGAGATTTCTTGCTGCTGTCCTGACCATTTCCTCTGTGTGATTTGATCTTACCATTCCATTTCAGGTGAATTAGGAAATGAATAAATGACATCCAGAGGTTGAGCATTCATTGCTTCTGCTTATGTTAAAGAGTTGCCTCATTGAGTGGAGGCAGGGTTGTACTGATAACATTATGCAGAAATTTGAAGTCCAGTGTTGTAGCAATTGTATCATTTTGCCTGTTCATGGCATGAAAGGGTGTTTTCCAGGCTGCTTGGCAAAGACCATATTATTGACTTTGTCAAGAACAGAATTGGATTTACTGGACCAAG
This sequence comes from Hypocryptadius cinnamomeus, assembly GCA_013400635.1. Classification (NCBI taxonomy): domain Eukaryota; kingdom Metazoa; phylum Chordata; class Aves; order Passeriformes; family Zosteropidae; genus Hypocryptadius; species Hypocryptadius cinnamomeus. Next base: position 12,977 of record VYZP01023205.1, on the reverse strand, counting down.
TTCTCCTTCCTGTCATCACCTACCTACCAGAAAAGTTGTATTTTTCTGGCCTTTTCTGAGCCCTCTCAGCTTCAGGAATAAGATCTGACACTGATTAAAAGACATCAACCTCTGTGAGCAAGAGGCAGCTTGAGGTTTGTTGGGCAAGCTCTGCAGCTCTGTCCCTGAGCACTCTGTCACGAGTGATGCTGGGCAAAGCCTGAGGGAAGCATCAGAGACAGCTGCCAAATTGTTTAATTGTTTCAGCAAGAAACACTGATGTCCAGTTAGAACTGGCAGTTAGATACAGAGCTGGAGGCAGTTCAGGAACAAGAGGCAAGTGCCCCACTGTGGGCACCTCTACCCAGGTGCCATGAAAATGAAGGGAAAATACTATTAAACAGCTGTTCAGGACAGTAGTGCTGTAACAAAAATTTCTTCTTTTCTTTTCTATTCTCATTATATTTACCTAAGAACTGAATTTCAATCCTTTGAAGTTTATCTTTAATGAGTGAAAACATTGCCTAGCTGAGTAACAGCTGATCACTTTGAGGGCCATTCACTGTGTATCATTCTATAAAAGAAAAAGAAATAGGAAACAAAACCTCTCAATTATCAGGGAGACTGTGGCAAGGAGTAAATAGATGCCAGGCATGAGTATCTGCCTGAAAGTTAATAAATAGGCAGTAGCAAGGGTAGGCTACTCAAAGCACCTCTCATGTATGGCAGATGCTGTGTGTGATCGAGACCTGGGGCTGTTGTGTGCTGTGGGATGATGGATGGTTATCTCATTTAAGCTGCACTGAATAAAACTCTGAGAAGGGCTGCCAGGCTTGCTGCTACATCTGTGTTTTCTACAGCCAGATGAAAGTCATTTTCCGAGAGCTGGCAATTGCTAACAGGGTGTGCACCGATGGGCTCTGTCCAGAGGTGAAGGTCTTTTCCACAGGGGCTGAATGCATTTTTGGCAGCTTATGTTGCTCTGAAAAATCAATGGAGTTTTGTAGCTGTTTGTTATCTAAAGGCTGTGTTATGCTGTGCAGTGGTCTTCAGAGGAAGGTGGATTAGAAGTAGATTAGAGTTGCAGTAAATGTGGCTTTGCATCAGGCTCTTGCTGTTTGAACTTTCTGCAGTTTGTGGTGCAGGCCTCTTTATCGCTGAGCTTCTCCCAGCCAGGAATCTGAGGAAAAGAAGTGTTTGTAGTTGAGGACCATATTTTGGCTATGACTTTTTTCTTGTTGGGTTTTTTTTGTTGTTGTTGGGGGATTTTGTGTGTGTGTGGCTTGTTTTTGTTTGTTTGTTTTGCTGGTTTTTTGTTTTGTTTTTGGTTGTTTTTTTTTTTTTTTTCAATTCTGAGTACTTGTATTGCAATAGGAAGCAGTGTCGACAAATCTGACCTCAAATGATTTCCTGGTGTGCTGACATAGTAAAGGCAGATAGTGAGGTAGCCCATAACCTAAGGAGGTTTGCAATACAAGGAAATAAATAAAAAAAAAAAAAGAAAGGGCATAATGAGTCATGCAGGGATTATATGATTGTGTTCTGGCTTTGCAACAGAAGGGAAAGAAAAACTCTGATTTCTCCTGTTGACATGCCAATATTCTGTCCATTAGTCCACATAAAAAGTAAATGATGCTTATGTTCTCTTTTCACACAATTATATGCTGGTTACTGCCAGCTCACAATTTTATTAGGCTATCCATATGTTCTCCTGTTTTTTAAAATCTTAGTCCCTAGATATGTATAATTACATGAGAACCTCTCTTAGGATTTATTTTGTTCATTCTTGTTTTTATTTTTAAGTACATCTAGACCTTAAGGAGGAAAGCTTAAATGTGCTTTGTGAATACAAATTGCTCAAAAACCAGAAGGCAGATAAAAGAATTAGAAGGGGTTGTTGCTTTGCTTTGTTTCTTAGAGACATTGGAGTAGTTAGGCCAATGTCCTGAATTTTTTAAGACTGATTCAACATTTTTTGAATCCTTTGGCTTTTCTCTACCCTGGTTCTGAGAAGCCTCTGGAAGAGGAATCCCACGAACCCACAGAAATGGGCCTGTTATGTTTTCTCTCTGATTTGATTTTGCTGCATTTCATAGGAATCCTCATTCCCACCTGGGGAGAGTGAAGCACAGTTTGTAAGCTGGAGATGAGCTTTCCTCAGGCACCTAATGTTAGAGGCTTAGAAATGCTTCCTTTCTGTCATGAAAAGGCAGCATGACAGCAACAGAAATGAGAGAGGAAGAGAGATTTAGGAAAAAAGGAATGAAAGAGTGGTTGTGATACATTCTGAATACCACTATGCTATTCCTTGGCTGCTGTCCTCTAATTATTAAAACATACTGTTGGCTAATACATGTGTTTTATTCCTGGGGGGTTTGCACAGAATTATTCACATTTATGCATTTCGTGTCTCATAAGCCTGGGTATAAATAACAAAGGCAAACACCTGATTGTCCTGAGCAGCCTAATGTCAGTCAAATGAATTCTCCAATTCAAACCAACAGGTTTCAAGGAACAGGATTTTGTTGTGGAAGTAGTATTATTCAGGTTAGATGTTTTAAAATAGTGATGGTGTTGTGCTCAGCACTTTTTCTTGTGAACAGGTATAGTTGTGTGGTATTTCTAATAACCTAGGACTCTCACCAGTGTTAGCACAGGCAAATAGGGGAATATTAGTCCCTGACTCTGAGCAAGGCATGAGACAATTCTGACTATGGATAAAGTGACGGCCCCAAACGGATATGAACATCTGCCTCTCTTCCACTAGTTACATTGAGGATATGGATTGGATTAAAAGTACAGATTCTGGAACCATTCACCTGTGAACTTCACAATCATTAGGTTTGAAGTACATTATTTTCCACAGTGGCTACCCTGATCCATCCTTCCTTGCTATCTTGATATTCCCTCTGGGACTCACCTAACAACAATGCCACTCTTTGTTCATATTATTAAAAAAATTAAACCTCACTAGATTCCCCATGGATATTCATTCCCACAACAAACTCCAAACACAAGACTTTAAGTCCACAGTTAAGTCTTCAATTAACAAGTATCCAGAGCAACACTAGACCAGAGCTGTCTTTCTTTGGAGCAAGGCAAGGTATCTCCCTTGTATCCCTGTGGCTGAGATGCTCCATGTTTGTGGGGGTTGCACTGCATTTCTCCAACAGTGCAGGAAAGGCAGTACTTCCTGTTGCAGGCAAGCAGAGTGCTCCTTCATCTCCTTGCAGAATAATTTAGCCTGGCTCCAAATCTGTCCCCCAGTGATTCCTGGCTGCCTGCCTGGGCCCCTGGGCAGGGTGTGAGCTGCTGGTGCACCTTGCTGGCTGCAGCACATGCTCCTGGGGAAATGCCAGGAAACTGCTCCTTCCCTCTCACTGTGTTATAGAATAATTTAGGTTGGGAAAGACCCTTGAGATCCAACCAATGCCAATTCCATCACTGAGCCATGTCTCTAAGCTCCATGTCTACATGTTTTTTAAATAACTCCAAGCATGGTGATGCATCTCACTTCTTCCTCTGCAAGCTGAGGGCTGACATCGCTTCAGCCTTTACTGGCCTGCTCAGATGGTGAGAGCTTGAGAGCATCACAGCTGGTGAAAGAATTTGTACACTTTAGAGCCCAGTACAAAGCTGGGGAGGAAGAAAAGGTATTAGATGTGAAACCTGATGCTATGACAATGTATGTGCAGAGCTAGGGACTGGAGGACAGCAAAAAAAAAGTCAAATCAAGTTTCACTTAGGGGTGATCAAGGGACGTGACACACTCATAAGGAGCTGAAGGTGGTACTGGCCAGGTGGTTCCTGGGCTTCTGCGTGGGCATGAACAGTGCAGGGTGGCAGCCTCATGCTGGGGGTAGCTCTGGGACCTCAGGGGGATGATGGTGATACACCCTGCAGAAGCCTTTGCCCTGCACCTACTCACTTTCCTCTGAATGCCAGGATTGGGAAGTGCCCAAGACAAACATGTTATCTTATACTCCTACCATGAGATTTTATGGAAAAAGACTGTCCATTGATTTAAGCTTAGCCAGACTTTGCTGTATGGAGAGCTGGGTGCCATTTCCTGCTGGATGATTTGTCCTGCGACAGCTACAAGAGAGGCTAATGAAAAATGAGAAGAATGTGCTGGCCATCTTAGCAGCCATATTTCACAGTGTGGTTTTGAAACCGTTTGTTTTCTTAACTTCCCGAGGTCAATGGTTACGGGAGATGGATGTCACCACATGTGCTCATTTGGAAAAATAGCGATGGTCAGGCTTTAGCTTAGTGAGCAGCAGTATGGGAAGGCAAAGAAATTAAAACAAAAAAAAACAAACCCTAAAAAAAAGTAACTTATTTGTTTGGGATATGGCCAGGATTTCAAAAATCTCAGTTTAGTATGTTGATTGGACAAATTCAACAGGCCTTTCAGTTAATTTATGATTTGTTCTAGATCTGAATAAACAATACGTAAATATCCAGAGTTACTTTCGGCTTTTAAAATTAACATTAGGGCTTTCTTGAAACAGATGGACTCTCATCTCTTCCAGGAGGCTTTTGATCTCAGCTTAGTATGAAAACTTGTTATTCATCAGGTACTGGAAATACATTCATTTAGGATACCGAGTACTTGAAGGTATTAATTATTTAGGAAAGTAGTCACTACTATTGTTTACGGAAGTCTAAGTGCTTGGAGGTTTTAAATAAAATACATTTGAATTTAAATTGTGAGACAAATTTGAGCAGTGCAAGTGCAATCGTAATGGTTTTAGCACTTACATAAAAGCCTCACTGCCAGCTCCAAACTATTTCCCAAATAAGGATATGCATTTTACAGACAAGGAAGGCTGATGTAATTTATTGGTGCTTAAGGGCAGGGCTAAAGACCCTGAGCCAGCTGTTAATGGGGCCAAGAGGGAGCGTGGGTCTCTGTCCTCCCCAGTGAGTGCCAAGCCCATGCAGTAGTGGGGTGCCTGTGGCTGGCCCAAAGCCCCTGGGACTCTCACAGTTTAAAGCCCAACGTGGCATTAGCCGTGTGACTGCTGGATGGAAGTTCCACCCAGCTGGACGTGCTCCCCCCCTGTAGGAGACACAGCCAGGCTGGGACGGTCCATGCTGAGCTGGCAGCAGCAGTGCCTCTATTTGAATCAGTTGTTAGCTGTGGGATTTGTCACCCAGTGCCCACTGGCTCTTCTGGAAGTGATGCCGGCTGGCTGTCCGACGTAGGGAGCTGGGAATATTCTGCTTCTGGCAATAATAAAGGGCAAGGCAACGCTCCCTCCACTGCTTCAGCTTCCTGGCTGCGTCATGCAGCGCATTTGGTGATACTCAGTGCTGGCTAGGGATGAAAAAGAAATGAATTGGAAGGAAAGAGTATGACAAAAACGAATGGTATGGTAGAACAGAAACTGGCTACAACGCGTGAGACGCCAGCGCGGAGCAGTTATGCTGAAAAATGTTGAACAGATGGCATAGGACAATGCAAAGATTGTTTAACATTACCCTGAGGTACAGTGAAATATTGTCAGGTGTGGGAATGGAGTGAGATTTTCCAAAGAGGTCTTCTGGGACTGCTCACACGCCCCAGCGTGTTGGCAAGCTTTGGGAGACAAATTGAAACTAATAGCTGAGCAGGTGAGACCAACAGGATCTGCACTCCTGTTGTTAAAATGAGTCTTTAATAACGCAGGGTGGGACAGTGCTGTATACTTGATAGCTATTTTTGTTGCCTTTACAACTAATTTGTTTTATGTAGTCATTGGAAAAGATAAATTACTAGTAGCATAGGTGATTAATATGTTAGGCAGAAACACTGCAGCTCTTCTTTCAGATGCCAGTGTCCATACGCAGGAAAATTTACAGGGAGCTGTGAGCTCTGGCAGCCACTTTAGAGTGCCAGAAATGAAGGCACTTTTACTAGATTTAAACCAAGCTTTAACATAATACATTTCAATCAAGAAAAAAACCCTAAGCAGTCTGCGAATATTTTTTTTAAAACTTAACTATTACAACTGGTTAGTTGCACAAGCATTTTAAAAAAAGTAATTACATTGGATTTTTTAAACATTGATTCCTATAGCACATTAAAATAATTAAGAATAAGTATTACTTCTTTCTTGACTTCTGTCTGAAAGTATGAGACAAAAGTTGTCAAACACTTGAATGTGGCTTCTGTGGAATCAGCCCCAAGAGTGTTTTCAGTTACAAGAAAAAATGCTCTAATTTTTGGAGAATTATATTGGCTTGGGATGTGATGAGGCTGGAGAAGTGCTTTCTGTTTTATTCATAAAAAGAAAAATTTTTGGAGGTCATATGTCAAACTTGAGTTTTTCCTGTTTTCTACAAAACCAGCAGGTGGTACTTGCAAGAAAACTCCATTCTTCTAATTTGAAAAAATTCCCAAGAAGAAAATATATGAGAGAGCTGCAGTTGTTTCCAGTGTGAAACTTGGCAAGAAAGATTTTTCCTGCTAAAATCAGGGCTTAGTTATTACATTTGGCGCTTATTCTTTTTCATTATGCAATAAGGACATGAAACATCTACTGGATGCTCCCTAGAGATGGACAAAGTTCCCCCTTGAATTCTTTCTTATATGAAGTGTATGCACATAATTTTTAAAAGGTTTCCATGAAATAGAAAAGTGAAAGCTGGAAGTGTTGTGAGATTGTTGGGGATTTTTTGTCATGCCCAAACAAACACCCAAATAAATAATTTTTTTGCAAAATCCCAGAAAAATCAAAGACTATTGTTTACTTATTTAATTTCTGCTGAAAGATTTTGGGAGCTGTTTTCTCTCTGCTTGTCAACTCTCCTAACCTCCTCCTCTCTCCTGGTTGCATCTTTTTGTTTTCCAGGACTGCTTCATAAGCCTTTGTTATTTTTTACAAGTATTACAATTTTCAGTAGGAATCTACAGTTTCTAGGAGTTCCTGCTTGTATTGTGTTTTGAAAGTCAAGGTTTATAAACATGGGCATTTTGGTTATTAAGAATTTGAACCTGCAGTTTTGGACAAGGATACACCCTTCCCTGTGAATGTCAGGTGTTAAGATACCAGGACTGAGCCCAGTTGCTGTTGGCCTGAAATTCCTTGCGGTTTTGATACCCCAGGAGAAGATGGTTTGGTGGCAGACTCTGGTGTAAGGCCATGCCCTTGAGGGGGATTTCATGCCCTCATTGGGCTGGCAGGAGATGACACAGGACAGCATAACTCTGTTATGTGCCCTTCTGGGAACCTTCTTTTAGCTTTCTGATGCTGTCTGGAGCTTGAGGACGCTCCTGAAATCCAGCCTCCAGTAGGCACAGGCCATTAAATACTTCTTCTTGCTATTCCCAAGGAGAACTGTAGCCTGCTTTGCTTTATAGGTTGCCCAGGGAAGTTATGGATGCCCCAATCCTGGAAGTGTTCAGGGCCAGGCTGGACAGTCTTGAGCAATGTGGTCTAGTGGGAGGTGTCCCTGCCCATGTCAGGGGAAAGAGAGGTTTGGAACTAGATGATTTTTAAGGTTGATTGCAACCCCTTAACATTCTATGATTTTATGATTCTGTGGTTTTATGATTCTATGATTCTTGCCTTTGAAACCTGAGTTTCCCAGTGGTTCTTCTCATGCAGGCACAAGAGCCCAAAAAGCTCTAAAGGTTATCACAACTCCTTTTTAAACTTGTGTCACACTCCAAGAGCTTCCCTGACATTGCCTTTCCTCTGACATGATTTACTGCTTTTCCTCCTCCTGTTTTTAGTGCAGGTTAACAGCACCCCGAGGCAGTGACAGTGGCCCTGTCAGAGGTGTCACCATGTAACATGGCTTTCCTCTGGGAGGCTGGTGGCCTGGCTATGCCAGTGTCAGGACTGACACCTGACAGACAGACAAGGAAATCAGTTGGATGTACTTTGCATCTTTCTTTGCCTTTGTCAGGCTTCCCACTGCTTTTTGAGCGAGCAAAAACTGCTCACATACCATCCTTTTTTTGGAGGGTAAAGTAGTCTAGTGGAGTGGATCGTGAAAGTAAACAGCCAAATAACATCAAAATGAAACACGAACATCTAGGTATAGCTTCGTCACTAAGACTCTAAAAAAAATTCACAGAAGTAAAAGAATACTTTTTTTTAAATACAAGCAACAATAAAGAAAGCACAGTGCATCCAGCTGAGAAGATCTCACCCTAAAGTTTCATAGTTAGTGCTTTACTTCTCTATGACTGCAGGCAGTTACATGGGCTCCCTAAAACTAAATTAAGCTTTCAGGCCCTATATCTGATTCCTCCCTGTCTTATACTAGGAAATGTAAGTAGCATGGCTGATGTTAGCAGGGCTAAAATCCAAAACTGAAGAATAAATTCTTGTGATGCATTTTTGCATTTACTGAAAAGCACATCTGTCAATATTTTTAAAAATTAAATCATCAAATTAAGATAGCAATCGTTTCTCATAAAATAAACTATACTTTGTGTCCCAGACAATACATATGTGGGAATTAATCTCAACCAGGCAAAGCCTTATTTAATTGATTAAGTTTTAGATATGGTAAGTAACCACATTGGAGTCTATGCAATAAAGCTAAACATATGCTTTGCCTCTGCAGAGCTGGAGCCTTAAAGCTGAAAAGGTATAAAAGAGCTGCTTGGCTGGAAACCATCAAATTTGTAACCTTTCACTCTTTTACTACATGTAAAAGAAAATACCTTGTATTATCAACAACTTAATTTATGGCGAATTTAAATGCAGTTTCCAGAAAATAGGTCCCATTAGGATGTCATTAGAAGACACTGCCACTTTTTCCAGCATGTGTTACTCAATTCTTCCTGAAGTTTGTGGGAGTTAAGGGTAGGGACCATATTTTATTGTGAGCAGGATTCAACCTCATACCAAACAGTAAAAATTGCCCCCTGACATTTTGGCCTCAGGTCCTTGTAAATGCTCATTTCAGCATAACATTTTGGCACGGATAGATAGACGTAAAAGTAAAAGAGTTATTTTGCATTCAAAAATTCTCCCATCCCACTTCCAGAAGTGGCTTGGATGTAGCTGGTGCCTGTGAGGCATCAGGGACCACTGATGGGCAGTGGAGGAGGGGTGTGAAGGTCGGTGTGGCCATGAAACCCTCGTCGGTCTGATGGGTCCAAGGCTGACAGTGAGCAAGGACCTGCCTTGTAATCCAACTTTGAAACTCTTGTGTGGCCTCTCTATCATGCAATGTTAGGATCTAGATGTGCTGTTTCAAGGTGTTCAACTTTTCCCTGGTTTTCACTCACATGTTGAAAATAGCTGGCTTCCCAGAGCGATGCCTGTGAAGGATGGTAAGAGACACTTGCTCTTTCCCCTCACTCCCACTATCTGTTTAAGTCAGGTTTCAAAGCCATGCTGATAAAGGTAGTTTCAGCCCAATTTTAGGCTAGGTCCAGGGGGAAAAAAAAAAGTAAGTGAAAGCCCTAATTTTTCTATTTGTGGAATTACAGTGTGCCGCTTATTTTGGATCATCTCTGATGACAGCTCGGAGTTACTCTGTCATTATGTACTGTGCCACAGTCATGATGACATCTTGTAGTGAAGTGCAAATAACATTTATTTTCCAGGCAAAATATAGATCTAGTGGCTTTTAAGTGTTTATTATTTTTTTTTGGTGCTGTTTCTTTATTAAGGACTTTTTCTAGATTATATTGAACATATGTCAGGAGTAATATTTTCCTGGTTTATACAATGCTGGCAGCAGAGCAGTGAGGCTGCTGTGCCTCAGCTGTGCTCAGGGTACGTCAGGGCTTTTTGTGGAGACCATTGCATCCCTCCCAGTCCTCACACTGGTGATATCTGGGCTGGGGCTCTTAGGAGCTCTGGATCTGGCTGCTTCTACACTGGTGAAGGTAAACCATGGTCTGATCCTTCAGCAGGGCATGCTGTATGGGATGCTCACTGCCCCATGATAAGCACTGAAGCACAGCAGGGGCTTTTTGGGAGGGATGTGTACTTGTACCAAACATGTGCCACTAATATCTTACGTCAGAGGGTGTGTTTACTTGTTTGGGCTGAGTTTGGGCTCTGCTTTGAACAGTGTATGTCAGAAATGACAGATGCATCAAATAATCATATCAGTATTATTCCAGTATCTATTTTATTCATGCATAAGAATGCATACCTATGTGTCATATATGTGTGTACATATATATATATGTATGTTTGGACAGGTTGTATATAATTGATTTGGATCATATTCCGAATTGGTGCAATATTGGTATTGTTTCAATGAAAGCTATGCAATATATATGAAGAATCTGTCTTTTTCAATATTAAATGACCAAAATATATGCTTGGCTTCACACATTCACCAGACCTTCTGCTACATGAAATAAAGTATATAAAGCACCAGACCTTCATTCATATAAAAAACTTATTTCACTTAGTCCAGAGTGTTCCTTTGTGGAGGTTTCTCATTTTTCATAAAAGATTATGTTCTGTTATAAATGCAACAGTTTCAAAAACAAAGGGAAAAAAAGGAAAAGGAAGCCAGAGTAAAAATAACAATATATTCCTCAAAATTAAAACCAGGATGATATTCTTATGCAGGCTGAGCATGTTTTGGACTGATATGTGTATGTGTGTGTATATACACGTAAAAAGCATGCAGACAACTAGATGTTAGTCCAAAACATACACAGTGCTATGCCTGCCAGAAAGGAGTTTTGCTCATGTGTGAATTTCTGAACTCTTATCCAATTAGAGAGTGTTAGATAATTTTTATAAATACATAGATAATTTACAGTGGTAGTGAAGAATGTAGGAAAAATTTACTTGTATCATCTCTGCATTAGTCTGATTCACTGATTAAGATTTTCACATGGTCAAATACGGAAAATGGTTGGAAAATGTAAAAAAAAACTAATAGTACCTGTGCAAAGACCCTGGGATTTGATTCTCTTCCTACAGGGCTTTAGTGCTACTGTAATAAACACAAGTTTGTTCCCTGAAAAGCTGCAGCATATACTGCCTTGTGTTTATACGTGCAAAAGCAGGTCTTGTTCCCAACCTTTTCCATGTTTACAATTGAATTCTTCTGAGAATAAGATCTGTACATGAAGAGAAGAGAGAAAGTGTTTAACAGGGAGGAGGGAGAGCTTGTGACAAAGCAGCACTATCAGCTTGAGGACAGGCACTGCAGCTTTTGAGTGCATGGCTGTAAGAGAGTGGAACAGAGGGCTGAATGCATTTTCTTTCATTGGGAATCACACGGCGTTGCCAGTAATCCTTCCCATCACTTGTAGCTGTGCTTCCCTTGACTCTAGACTTACCCTGTGATCAGGACAGGCAGAAAACATGAAATCAGTTAATTAGTCTTTCAGCTGGGAGCATTTTAATCTGCTGATAACAATCAGTAATTGGGAAGGGTAGAAAGAAGCAGCTGTAATGCTTAATGATTTTTTGAGGGAAGGGTGTATACAATTAAATCTCAGTTGTTTTTGTTGGTTTTTTTTAACTGGTAAAATATTATTCAGAGAATTCAATCAATGTGTTACACATCTTTCAAGGATTTTGATGCTCTTTGTAAACTGCTTCCCTTACAATGACAAATTGCTGATCTGTCACTCCAGTTAGTTGGCCCTACACTCTTACACAGTGTGGACAGACAAGGCATGTAATTTCATTCCTACTTGCTTTGCACACTTTTCCTTGGCCTGCTGGCAAAAGCCCTCTGGTGCCAGGTCTCACATTCCAGCTGTTGTGCATTTATCTTACTAGCGGACAAATACTTTATCATCCTGTAATTCTTTTTTGAATGGGGCTTCAGGGCAGACAATATTTGTGGGAAAATCTGCAGAGTCTGGCTGTGCCTTCTGACACAGGATGAAGTGGTTTGCCTCCCTGCCATTTAGAAAGGTCACAGACAGACACGTTTGGCTAAAGAGCACCAAGCCCTGTCACTGCATGTCCCCGTCAGACACAGCGGCAGTGTGTGCTCAGCGCTGGGGATGCTCCTCACCTGTCAGGGCTGGGCTGTTTGCAATAGGAAGCTGCTCACAACCTCACTCTTCTCGCTGTAATTGTCTCCTGACAGCTACCTGTGTTTCCTCAGCCGTGTCCCTCTTTTCCAGGGAAACCCGAAACCAGGTGAAACTTGCTCAGTGTCAGATTTCACTTCCAATTTGAAATTCAAAGCCAAAAGAAGCCCTGGGTCTTCCAAGGTTCACCAGCCTCTTGTCAGCCCAAGACTTAAGAGTAATACAATCTAAGCCAGTTTAGGGCAGTGGAAATAATGTGTCTGAGACTTTTCTCATTGCTTTTGTCCACACTTGCCTTTAAAAAAAATTTATTTACTTAGAATCTTTTTCCTTCCAATTTGCACATCCTCTATGCAATAGAATATATTGATTTTGTTATTACATCAAGGACTTACGTCTCAGGCACAGGGCAAATGCCTATTTTTTAATGAGTGACGTAGTGTTACAAGTTGAAATGTATGACAGAAAAATACATAATTCACAACTGTGTCCAAGACAAACCTCTCACTCAATAGAGTTTTATTTGGGTGAAAATAAACAGGCAAGTCCAATTAGGAACAAAGTCTGTACACGGGGATTATTTTTGGTTATTTTTAAAAAGAATTCTTTTTTTTAAGAAAAAGAAGGAATACCGACAGTTTACTTTGGATAATTCTGCTAAGCAGCTGGACTTTGAGGAGATTATGTAAGATGAACTAATTGCCAAACTTCTGATTCTTGTTTCTTACTAGCCGTAATTTAATTCTATATTAAAGTTTCTGGCTTTCACCCGCAGTTCCTCATGATTTGTGCTTTGTGCAGGGCCAGGGATGGTGAGTAAACAGTAACTATGGCAATCCTGAAATTCTTCTGTTCCCATGCCAGCCATGCAACCCATCAACGTCCTAGGTGCACATTAGAGCTGCCTTAAGGCTATTCTAACTTATGCCTGCTCAACTCCCCACAGGAATATCCACACAGCTGGGAGGAACAAAATTGTCATTGCTGCACAGATTTTATTTATTGTTTCAGTGCAGTATTTATGCCA
>VYZP01023204.1:0-102337 GCA_013400635.1 Hypocryptadius cinnamomeus | reverse complement strand
AAAAAAAAAAAAACCTGAAGATTTCCTCATGAAATAAATCAACAAACTGAGATGCTTGCACCAAATTGACTGCAAAGACATGAGGGACAAAGGGAGCCATTTTCCTGATGTCGAGTCAAAAAGAAACACAACAACAGTTCAGCAAAAATCAGGGAGGGTTAGGGAGAGAGAGACTCCAAAGATTGATCTCGAGGCAATTAGAGAAGGCAGTGTGATTGGAATGGGCTGCTGCTGTGCTTGGCTCTTTCCCTGTGCCGTGCACAAGCACACACACACGCACACACAGACTTTTGGGGTTTGGGGAGCAGATTAGGTGGAGGGGAAAACCCCATTGCCCTTGTGGGGCTCAGCTGTGTCATTCCTGCAGGCTCTGAGCTTCCCAGCATGGAAATGAAGGGATCCCAGCTAGCCAGCAGGTTAAAATCCACTTTTTAGTTTCCCTCGTTGTAGCACTGAAGTTTGGGGTCTGTGCAGGCTGTGGGGACAGGGACACTGCCAGCAGTGTGAAACAGCCCCTCACCCTGCCCTCCTTCCATCCCCTTCCCCCCAAGGGAATCTGCTGCCAGTTTGGGCTTTTCCCTGGGGAATCCTTGGCACAGGGAGCGTGTGAAGGTCCTGGGTCCTTCCCATCCATCCCAAACTCACCCAGAGTGGGGCCAAGGGCAGAGGGGCTGGGGGAGAGCAGGGGGGGGCTCAGCCCATCAGCAAGGGAAGGAAAGCCGAGCCTAAAGCTGAGCTTGGGTTTGGGACCAGGGGTTTCCCTGAGTGACTCCCCCGGGGTGAATGTAAGGAGCACACGGAGTCAGAACCTCTGCTCTTGGTGGAGGGACTCTCCTTGAGGATCTGGATTTTCTTTTCTTTGGCCTTTCTCTTTTTTTAAAACATGATTCCTCAGCTCCAGCGATTTTATCTCTCTTTTTCTTCGTCCTCTGGCTGTAATGATCATTGTGGAATTAAAACTGCAGACAGACAAACAAACAACCCCAACCCCACTTTTTTTTTCTTTTATTTCTTTTTTTTTCTTTTTTTTTATTTTGTAATCTGTGTTGTAAGTGCTTTTGTAAAAAATAAAAAATAAAAATAATAATAATAATAATGTAATGGACTTTCATGATTTCGGTTTGGGGTTTTTTTTCTGGGTTTTTTTTTGTTTTATTTTTTTGAGGATTTTGTTTTGTTTTGTTTTTTGTTTTGTTTTGTTTCCCATCCTTTGTAATTTGTTCATTTTGAGTCCTGGGTTGGGAGGGAGGGGGGGCATTTTCATGGTTATAATTTGTGTGGGTGGGGTGTTGCATCACCCTTCCTTTTACTTGTATAAAAAACCAATAGTGGCTGAGCTGTGGAAAAAAAAAATGTACTTTTTTATAAATAAAGAATTTTAAAAAAAGAGATCTTCTCCTTCTTTTTGGGGCATCCGTGGCTGCGTCGTCGTGCACTCAGTGACTGGGAGCTGTGAGGGGAATGACATGGCACCTGTTTGCCAACGGTTTGGGTTGGAAATATCCCAGGATATGCAGTGTTTTTTGAAAATTTCAATTATTTGTATTTGTATTTTGGAAGGGGAGTTGCTTGCAGGCTGAAGGTTAAGGGTTAAGAGAGTTCCAAAACAGCAATGGGCTGGAGATGGTGACTGGGAATGACTGGGTTTGCCACTGGCATGGTGGTTTTGTGTGGAATTCCTGGACAGCACATCCAGTGCAGGCTAAAGGAGGTTGGGAGAGCTTGCCTTTGTTGATGCAAACAGTGAAATGCCTTGGCTGAGGCCCAAAGTTAACCTGAGCTTAAAAATAAACAGCTAGAAAAACACAGGGCACAAAAATCCATTGAAAAATCTGTGAAAAGTTAGGACAAGTGTCTGTGGCTGAGGAAGTTCTCACTGCTGGCTGCAGCAGATGGGGCAGGCTATTGGGAAAATGTCAATATTTCCCTAGAAATGTGGAATTAGCTGGTGGCAGGGCCAGGATGCAGAGACACTGGAGGATGTTTCATAGTGCCACACGTGCCTGCCATGGCAATGGGGCTTCAAAACCCTCTGCAGGCTCAGGGTGAGCTCAGGGTGAGCTCAGGGTGAGCTCAGGGCATATTGATACCTTGAGAAGGCTGACCTAGAACAGAGACTAGATGGAGCTAAAGAATAAAGTAGGGATTTATTAAGAGGCCTCAATGGATCCACCTTGGGCAGCACAACCCAAAATGGTCACAAAATGGACACGAGGTCACGGGGTCTGTCACTTTTATCAGCTCTGCTCCATGTGCAGATTGCAGTTCATTGTCCAATTCCAGCTTTAGCCCATGCACTCCCACCCTGCTTGTTTTTCTCTCTTCAGCCCACGCTGTTTGTGCTCTTGGGCTGAGATTTGGATCATTTGTCCTTGGTCCCCAGCTGGAGCAGGAATTGTTTTGTCTCCCTGCTCTGTGCAGAGAGCTCACCATCCCCTGATATGAAACTAAAGCACTAAAGCAGCACAAAATCTGAAAAATAGAAAGTCTAAAACCTGAGGCATCAATATCCCCATGTCCCTGTCACTGCTCCCTGCCTTGGGAAGGACATTTTGTGTGACAGGAGGCTGCAAAGGAAGCCTTGTTCCCAAAGATCAAGGCCAGGCTTTGGCCAGGGAGGGAGAGACAAGGCAGGCAGGAGATCAGAGGAAACATTTCTGCTGTCCTTGCACTGGTACCAGCAGCTCCTCTGCCACCCTCTGGGAAAGTGGGATACTCCCTGGGAAGGGCTTTTTGCACCCAACCTCAGCATGTGGGTGATGTGCTGGAGGCCTGAACCCAAACCTGAGCCAAAGCCCCAGAGCTGCCCAGCACAGGGAGAGGGATGCTGGCCCAAATTGGGATTGGAGCTGGAGGGAGAGGGCAATGCTCAGGATTAGGCTGGGAAGGAGTGGTTTGGTCCCTGGGGCTGGTGCCCTGTGTGCAGCCTGGCAGGAGAACCCTCCAAACTCCTGTGCTGCTCACGGAGCCAGGGCCACTCTGCTCTGGGGGGGATTAGAGAGCCCTGGGAATGCTTTCCTTGTGGAAGAGGAGGAAAAGCCAGGCTTCAAAGTGACCAAGGGGACTTGTGACCACTCTCTGGGCTGTGTCTATCTCTCCCCCCATTTTCCCCCTCTCGTTTTGCCCCGTTAGCCATGGCACCTGCTGGAGGTGCAGCTTTCCTTCAGGAGTGACCACGGCTCCCAGCAGCTGCCTCAGCCAGCTCTGGGGGTGGGGAGGAACAAAAGGAGCCCTGCAGAGCTGGGGCTAAGATGGGAAGAAGGACAGGAGGGGCTGTCTTGGCTGGGATGAGCCCCTGGGAAATGCTGAGAGTTCAGTGATGATGGATAAAACCCACAGCCAGGGGCCTCTCCTCAGCAGCTCAGGTTGCAGAGGGCTGAAGGCAGCAGGACCAGCCCCCCATGCAGTGCCCCCAAGGATTGGGTTTCTTTGGAACCAAGCAGAAACACACTGGGGGTGGGAATGCCAGCAGTGCCTGCTGGAATAAAAAGCAGCTTGGATCCCTTCTCCAAGGCTCAGATCTGCAGGAGAGCCCTGCTGGCCCCAAAAGGGGCTGCAGAGCCCTGAGGAGCAGCACAGAGCGAGGCAGGAGCTGCATCAGGGCAGGAGGGGATTTGTGGCTGCTGTGTGCACAGTGCTGAGCGTGGTGGATTCCCCTCCCTGGTGAAAGTGGAATTAGGGCTGGAATGTCCCTGGTGGAGGTGCAGAGCCAGGTTCCCACCCTGTGCATTCCCTCACCATTCCTGGCTACCATGGGGGTTTGTTTCTGCCCAAATAAAGGAGTTGGAGTAGGATTTGTGGTGAGATGCAGCTCAGGGTAATCAGGGAATTTCCAGGGAACCTGCCCAATACTCCTGGACCAGCACCTGGGATTAACACCCTGCACAAGACCCAAAACCAGAGGGATCTCCCAGGAATCCACAGAATCAGAGCTGGAAGTGCAGGAGTCAAAGGGCTCCAGCAGACAGAGGAGAAGGTGGGGACTGGGAGATGTTAAACCAGTGAGGGGGCACTGGAAACAGGTCAGGTCACTGAAATCTGTGACCTTCAATCCCAAATTCCTTGTGAGGTGAGAGGGAAGCCCTGCTGCAGCTCAGCTCAGAGCACCCAAGGTCACACAGAGCCCATTAAATCTCCTGCAGCCACTGCTGGGTAAATGGAACCAAGAGAAACTCACGGTGCAGGCTGAATTACTTGTAGCAACAAATATGTTTGATTAGGGTTGGGTTTGTTTTTTGATTTTTCTTTTTTTTTTTTCACTTTCAAATTATTTGCAATCTCCAGTTTGATTTGTATGAACATATTTGTTGGAGGAAATTGCTTTATGCAAATGGATTCCAGCTGAGGGACCTGTGACACCAGAAGTGCTGTTGAGCCTCAGATGCCCTCAGTGGTGCCTGGCAGAAGGAGAGGGGGGCTGGTTCTCTCCTCCTCCTCCTCCAAACAAGGCATTTCACAGCCTTCCCAGACGTGTTTCGATGCAGCCTGGATTTAGAGAGTATTTGCAGAACAAGGCTAAGCCTGTAAAAAAAAAAAAAAAAAAAAAAAAGAATAAAAAATGGATGTGTGTTGCACTGCTGGAATTTCACATCCTAGCGAGCAGAAATCAGAGAGGCAGGCTGATATTTTCACCTGAAATGTAGGGTAAAAATGTTGTGTCACCCTCCAGGGGCTGAATTATTGAAAGGCAGTGATTTATGGATACCTGCCGTCCGAGCTGCTCCCTTCACCTTGGCAGCTGAGGTGAATGTGGCCTCATCTGACTAAGCCAGGCTCAAGGTGAGCTAAGGATGCTCCCTCCTCCACAGATTTCACAACTGCTGGACCAAACCCAGGTCCTGGTAGGAAGCAGTCAGTTTTGTCTGAATGGTTGGGAATTTTGGGAGGAGAACGGTTTGAATGTGAACAGTAAATGATCTTTTTCTGCCTCTGTGCAGAAGACACTGTCCTGTGGTTTGCTGGGGAGCTCAGCACTGGCTAAATCCCAGGAGGTGATTAGGGATCAAATCCTAAGGGATCAAAGGGAGCTGTGAGAGGAGGGGGGGTTCTGATTTTTGTGGTTTTCAAGTCCTTTTCCAGCCTCACCCTGAGTCCCAGGTGCACCTTCCCTCCCTCCACCCACCCTGAGCCACCCCTCACCCCACGGAGGGAGGGTGTGGGAATGTTTCCCTCCCTCCCTCATCTCCCTGAACACCCCAAACTCCTGCCAGCCTGTTTTCCTCAGGGCTTGGAAAAGAAATTTGCCAACTTCACACCTGTCAGGTTTAACTGATTGCCCGTGGAAGGAGGGAGGGAG
Source organism: Hypocryptadius cinnamomeus (assembly GCA_013400635.1). NCBI lineage: Eukaryota > Metazoa > Chordata > Aves > Passeriformes > Zosteropidae > Hypocryptadius > Hypocryptadius cinnamomeus. The sequence goes on along the minus strand of VYZP01023204.1, from coordinate 97,041 downwards.
GGAGGGAGGGGAGGAGGGAGTCCATCCGTATGGCTCTGCTCACCAGGGGAAATAAATTCCTCCATTCCCCAAGGAATAAACGCTTCATTTCCAGCCTCACCCCGCTGCTGCAGCCCCCAGCCCTTCCAGTGTCACCAGAACAATGCACAGTGGCTTTCTGCTGGCACACAGATCTGTCCACCCAGGGAGCTGATCCCACCCCGAGGTGCTCATCCCGAGGTCCATAATTCCCCCAGTGTGCCCAGTCCAGCTGCTGCCAGCTGTGCTCTGAATGCTGCAGCTGTCTGGGGTTATGAATGGAATGGGAATGGGCTGGGAATGCCAAGCTGGAGTAAACACTGCCCAGCAAAAATGGCATGGGGGGCTTTGCAACGGGGAGGAACCGTAATTAAATAGAAATTAGTTACTTAAATGGTCACTTCCTGGGGTTTCGTTGGCGTCCGATTAACTGAACTTTTAATTTGCATAAGCAATAAATGTTTAATTATGTTATTAATATATTTGAGTTGAGGAGCTTATGGGGTTTTATAATTGGCATTTAACTAGATAGTTCCAGCGTATTAACTGATGTTTTATAGCTCCGTGTGAGCTTCTCCAATTATAACTGACCTAAAAATTTGCTTGGAGGACCTGCCTTGAAAGTGTTACCTGAGCAACAGAATGGGGGGAGGGGGAGAGGAGGCTGCTGGAGCCTGTCCCCAAAAGGAGGGATGTGCACAGGCAGCTCTGCACCCTCCACAGAGGCTCTGAGAGCCCTGTCCCTTCCCTAGAATGTCCTTTCCTCAAGGCCCTGTGTCACAGAGGGGTCACCTCCCCTCTCCTGGCATCCAGCTGAGCCCAGAGGCTGGCACCCAGCAGGGGTTTGGGGTGGGGAGAAGGAGATTTGGAGATGGGGAGGGCTTGTCCTGGGTTAGGGGGTGACCTTGTGACTGACCAGCTCTGGCAGCCTCCGTGTTCAACTCCCAAATCCTGTCTGTCATTCTAAATCTATTTTCCATCCCACCTCTACACTTGCTTTCATCACATGACTGGTTTAGTAGGCAAAAAAATGACATTGTGTTTGACTGACAAGGCCCATTTCCCATGACCCTCACAGGCTGGCATTGATTATATTCCTGCCTTTTAATTCTTTATTACCTGAAGCCTGTGTTTGCTTTTTCTGTGGTGCCAGGAAACCACCCTGCAGGATTTGAGTCATTCTCTGTGCCCTCCTCCATTCTGCTGGAATTTAACCTCCTCAAATTTAACTATTCTAATAAATAGCAAAAACCCAACAGCAGTGAGTTAGGAATCTCCTCAGCTGAGTCTTTCAACCCCTCTGTTTGCTTATAATAAGTGGAGTATCCAAGGAGATGCTGTCCAGCAAGCTCCTCAGCTTTGCCATCCTCAAACACTGGGAAATTGTTTTGTCATCTCAGAAGCCACCAACAAAAGTGTGCCAGTCTCCAGAGACAGATTGGGAGCAAATCTTTCCAAATCTTGTGCCTTTTCTGAGTCATTTCAGCCCTCTTGACCACATCCACCTGCTGCAGTGCCTGTGGACAGTGCAGGGGTGTTGTTTAGTCCTGTTGTGTCCCCAGGGTGAGCCTGGCTTTTGTACCCATGGCCTGTCCTTCAGCTCTCTGTGCTGCTGGCTGGTTGCTCCCTTTCCTGCTTTTCCATTTGCTCCATGCTGGAGAAGGGGGAAGCTCCCTGTGTCCAAGCTGAGAAACTCCCTGCTGAATGAGGCTCCATGGCTAATTATTGGTGCTGTTATCATTTGGGAAGTTAGGTGAGGGGGGAAGGTGTGTGAGGAGCCTTTCAGTGCCATTAACAGGAGGGAGAAATCAGGAAAAGGGTCGGGAAGGGGAAGTCTGAGTTGTTTTCTGCACCACATCTCTCTCCTGGAGCAGGATTGGGTGGGGACAGCTGGGGACACCAGGACAGGGACAGTGACGGTCCTGGAAGGTGTGTGAGGGACAGGAGGGGAGGCAGCAGCACCAGAGCCACAGGAGCATCCAGCAGCTCCATCCTCGCACATCTGGCAGCTCCCTCCCTGCTCCAGGAGGACGGAGAGTCACTTTCTGCTCTGGGTTGCTGCAGCTCTCAGGGTTTTTGGGAGAGGAGGGAAGGAAGGGGGTGTGAGGAGCAGCCTGGAGCCCTCCCTGCTGCTGCAGCTGCCCGGGCACAGGAGAGGACTGTCCCCCTTTCCTTGCCCCTGCACTTCTGGCCAGGTGACAGGGGAGCAGAGCAGCTCCTCCTCACCCTGCCGGGCATCCCCTGGGTCCCTGAAGGCAGATGCAAACGGGAGGTGAGCTCATCCTTTGGAGACATCCAGGACACAGCTGCCCGCTGCTGTAAACACCCCCACGGCAACAGGAGACAAACACGGCCCGGGGCACACAGCCAGGCAGAGTGAGACGTTCCCAGGAGTGCTGCTGGGGATCGTTGAGCAAATTAACTCTATTAACACAAATGATGAGAGTCTGAGCTGCAGTTCCTGTGCCTTCTATCTGACAGAATTCATCTGGTGGCTGCTTGTAATAGCGTGACCTTAATGGACTCATCAAGGGAGCAGGGCTGTATCTCTGCCTGAACATGGGTTTGGGAGCATGCTGTGCTCTGGGCAGGCTGTGAGAGCAGGACAGGAACATTCTGGTGTAATGGGCTGCAGGATCTAGCCCCTCCATCCCTCCAGGAGAGGCAATTTCAAGTGTCATCACCTCCTTGAAACTGTGCGGCAGAAGAAATAAATTACTAAAGGGATTTGATTGTTCATTACTCTGCCAAGCTGCAAGGAAATGAAGCAGAACTAAAATTAAGGGCTGCGAGGCAGAGGAAATGCCAGAGAACATTTCCCTTCTTCTCCAGGGCTCATCTTCTTCCCCAAAACAGGCTGGGGTGCTCCCCATCCTGCAGGTCCTGGCTGGGGAGGCAGGGGGTCTGTGGGGTTGGCAGGGAGAGAGGGCAGGTGAATTTGGGGTGGATTAGTGGCAGCAAGGTCATGTTTGCCCCCTCTTTGCTGGAGTGGCACAGAGAAGAAAAACCAGCCCAGGAAGAGGAATCTGTGGTGGAGTTCCCACCAGAGTTCTGCAGAATCCTCATCCCTGCTGGATCCCGTGGGGTTAACACCCTGCTCCCACTGCTGCATCCAAACCCCATCCTTGTCAGTGGCCCCTGGCAGCAGAAAAAGGGAGGTCACCGAGGGCTAGGGCCACATTCCAGACATGTTTTTGTGGCCAGCAGCTCTTTAACCAGATGTTATTTAACCAAGGATGGTGCTTCCTGCAGGGGAGGGGAGGAGAGGGACAAACTGGTCATTACTGGAGAGATCCTTGCATGGCAAAGCCATTCCCTGCTGGAATGTGTGTGAAATCCCCACTGAAGCCAAGCACATCCCAGTGTCCACTTCAAAGCAGGCACCCCAGGGAGGGCTGGATCCACACATTGCACTTCCAGGCTCTCCCAAAACCTCATCAGAGGCTGGAGAGAGGCTTGAAATGCCTCAAAGTGCCAGTTGGGCTGGCAAAAATGACAGAGGGAAGGAAAGTGGTCAGGGATCTTCAAGGGATGCTGTGATCAGTACCCAGCCAGGGGGATGGCCGTGCGGGGAACAAGCTGAGCACCCAGGGGATACCCAGATTTCTGGGCTTCAGTGGAGGGAAATTACAAAGGGACAGAGGGATTCCCACTTGTGGGAGGGAGAAAAAGGACCCTGCAGAGGGGTCGGGGCATTTTTTTGTCTAACCACCCTTGGGGACACTGGTTTTGCCCCCATCACACACACAATAAAACAGGACACTCCCAGCACCTCTCTGCAGGGACCAGCAGCGCCGTGTGGGAGGTGAGCAGCACATTTTGGGGGCCCAGCCTGTGCAGAGGGGGATTTCCAGGGAAATGAGGCATTGTCAGGATCGCAGCCATGCCTTGGCACTCGTCTGTGTGGTGGCTGATTGTGTAAGTGAGAGTTACATCAACAAACACCCCGATGGGAAAGGCTGTGACGCCTCTGAAAATTCCATCTGACTTATATCAGGGCAGGGAGGCAGAAGAGCACCTCTGCCTTCATTTTGGTGTTCAACCTTTAGCTGGCTGTGCTGCAAAATGTGGAATAGGTCAAGATTATCTCGAGTCAGGATGTTCCCTGCTGTCAGATCTTTGTAGGCTTTCAAACCTAATCAGGAAGAAAGGAGACCTAATCAGGGGAGCAGGCAGCATCCCTCAGCCAAAGACATCCTGGAACTAACAAGTTTTAAGGATGGGGTAAATGAAGATGTTGTCTATCAGTGGAACAGACAGCAGATCTTACTCCAGGACCTCCTGGAACCAACAAGCCTTAAGGATGTGTTAAATCAAGATGTTGATGGATGTCTGTGTGGCAAAACATTCAAGGTCCATGCATCCTGTAGCTGAGCTATCTTCAATATAATATTGTAAATCACATCACAAAGGTCCTGCCCAGGTGAAAATTCTTCCCCTGAGCATGTGTAGAAGTTTGCTGGGATTACATAACTGCCATGGGAATTACTAACATGGTGCTTTTGTCTCCAAGTGAAGCCCAGACACTCTTCCTGCTCAGAAAAGCCTTTCCTAACCAAACCACTCCTGTTCCCTGAGCAGGTCCAGCTGCCCCTGTTCCTCTCCCCAGATGAGCAGCCCTTGGTGACAGAGCTGGGTCTGGATCCTGCCAGGGGTTAAGTGGTGCTGCAAACCACGACTTCAGGTGGAATGTGGGTTTGTGTTTGCACAGGGCAGAATTTCACTGTGAAGTGCAGCCTGGTCACCTCCACCTGCAGTGAGGGAAGGGTCTGAGCTGGAGCAGGGTCTGAGGGGGCCTAGGTGGGACCAGAGTGAACTGCTGTGCTCCCTTTCTCCTCTCCCTTTCAAACCAGGATCAAAGCAAGGGCTGTGAAGGGTTTGGACCCAGGGGATGAAGGGCTGAAGGCACTTCAACCTCACACACATGGTGCAGTGCTGCTGGTGCAGCTTTTCCAGCAGTGTCTTGCCCTCCTGAATCCCTTTCATCCTCTGGGTGTTTGGCTGTCCTTGGAAGGGATTCACTGAACGCACACAGCCCAGAGAGCAGCCCCCAGAGAAACCCTCCCCACTCTCCTCCCTCAGACTTCAGAACCCTTTAAAACCCCCAGTTCCTCCCAAGCCCCGCTGTTTATCCTCCCCTTTGCCCTGTCAGCTCCTGGGGACAGCTTTCCATTAACCCTTTGCAAACAAAAGGCATCACAACAAGGCTGGGAACCAGCTTGTGCCTGGGGGTGTGTGTTCTACTGGAGCGTGTCTCAAATTAGCCAATCCTGCTCCTGCCTTCAGAACCAAGCCAGGGAAGTATTTGTTCTGCCAAGCTTTTCAACTCTGTTTAATTTAGCTCTGTGAACTTGTCTCAGGCTCCCTGGAATGTGTCAGGTGGGGTGTATTATAAATATGCATCATCTGAGCTCATTGTCTTGCTCAAAGGACCAGGAGGCAGAAAGAGTCCAGCAAACGTCTCCTTCCACCAGGTCACGGTGACAATCCAGGCTGGGGACAGGCTTGGTGTGGGCTGGCACTGGCTGGGCACAGGGTGCTCTGCTGTAAATGCTGTGAGCAGGGCTGCATGGAGCACTGAGGTTGCATTAAATCCAGGAGCTGCAGGAGCTTCAGAGCTGCCAGCACAAAGAGAAGGATCCCAATCCCTTCCCAAGGCTGTGAGCATGGCTGAGGGCCTTGGCCAGCCAGCCATGACATAGAGGGGGATTTGCTCACTCTGGGGAGGTGATAAATGGAAAGAGAACCCTGCTTTGGAACTGGTTATGGGTGCAGGCAGATCTCAGAGCAGAGGGTTTAGCAGAGGTGTTGTGGGTTGTTGTGGTGGTTTGCTGGGAAGGAAAGAGGGATCAGGCTGGATTTAGGAGGGGGCAGACAGGAGAAGGGTGTGCAGCTTTCTTGGAACAAATTAGCTCCACTCAGAGCTGCTGCAAACCAGCCCTGAGACTGGCCCAGCTTCCAGATTCCCCTGGGGGATGCAGGTGGGTGCCTCAGCAATGAGATTGCTCAGGCTCTCCTTGGGGCAGCTGAACCCAGGGCAGACAGTCAGAACAGAAAAAATACCAGGGTGAGACCCAGTCATCTCCCCCAGATGAAGCTTTCCTGCCTGCCCAGACTCTGCTCCACAGCTCTGCTCCTCCCCAGTGCATGGCTAGCAGGACACACATCCATGGCCAGAGGGACACACATCCATGGCTAGCAGGACACACATCCATGGCTAGAGGGACACACATCCATGGCTAACAGGACACACATCCATGGCTAGCAGGACACACATCCATGGCTAACAGGACACACATCCATGGCTAACAGGACACCCATCCATGGCTAGCAGGACACCCATCCATGGTAGGAGGGACACACATCCCTGGCTAACGGGACACACATCCATGGCTAGCAGGACACACATCCATGGCTAGTGGCATCCCTCCTTCCCTGGGAGCTGGGAGTGGCTGGCAGGGTTTGGAATGTGGTTTAACTGGGCTCTGGGGCTGGGGAGTTGGCTATCAGCCCCTCAGAGTGGTGTCACTGGCCTGGCTGGAGCAAAGATCTTCCTCTGCACATGCCATGTGCTGACTGGGAATGATGCTTTAGGGAGAGATCACCATTCCCTCCCTTCCCTGTGTCTGCCTCCGTCTCCAGAAGAGCCGTGGGAGAACAAAGTAATGAACAAAACAGCTCTGAAAGAGACTGGGGGTGGGACGCCCTTCTTTCCTCCTTAATTGTAATACTGTGAATTAATTCAGCTTCCAGCAGGAACGAGGAGTTTCCCAGCAGCCCTCAGACATCCAGATAAGGCTGAGCTGTTTGTTGAGCCCCTCTGGGTTCTCTGGTACCTGCCTCACTGCCAACTGCTTCACACAAACTTTGTATTCTTTTTTTCCTTTTTTTTTTTTTAATTTGGTTCTTTTTTTGGAGAGTTTTAAATTGTTCAAGCGTGACAGAGCACGGGGGTTTGCATTCTTAATTGGCAAAGGCTTTTCCCACTCCTGTCTGTAGGCCCCTGAGCAGTCCTGCCAATTTATTCTGATCCTGATTCACAAGCCTTGCAAACATCTTCCCAGGGCTGCCCAAAAGCCCTGTCAGTGGAAGTGAATCCTCATCTGGCACTTCTGGGCATCTCCTGAGGCTCTTCTGGTGTTCTCCTCTTTGACTTGAGATGTCCCTTTTTGCATCCACCCTCCCCTCCAGAAAAGCCCTGGTGGTGCCCTCCAAACTGTACCAACCACAACTCTTCCCCAGGAGGAAATAAATAGTGGATATAGATGAAAAAATAGGTTTAAAAGGAAAAAAAGAAAAAAAAAATAAGAGGGAAGAGCAAGTGTAAATGAAGGTTTCTCTCTAATTCTCATTTTCCTCTATCCTGGGCACTTTCCTGCTCCCTCAGGACCTTCTTCTCTCATTTATCTTCCTCATCTCCTAGGGTTTCCTCTTCTTGACAGCAATTAGCGCTGTCACCTCTGCCATCTCCCTGCCTGGACCCCTGCAAAGCCGTGACCAGCACTTTGGAGCGGCTCAGGTTGTCCCCAGCGAGGCGAGCTGCACGTGTCCGGGCAGGGTTTGTTGTCAAAGGGCTGTGCCATGCTTTGCTGCTTGTCCCTGCAAGGCCACACAGCCCTGGAATGGGCTCTGACCCCGGGATGTTCACACAGAGAGCCTGGGAAGGAGGAGGGACTCTCACAAACAACCAAATATCTGCAATTCTCCTTGTGCTCCTTCATTCTTTCACCCCCCTCCTCCCCTACTGCCCTGTATTCACCTCTCCCTCTTCTGCTGTATTTCCCCCCGCACCTCTAAATTTCCTCAGCCCCTTCCTGCTGTCACCCAGCCTCACCTGAGTTCCTGGAGATCAATTCTATTTATTTATTTCCCTTCCCTCTTCCTCCTTCCACCCTTTTTCCCCCCCACACTCCTGATTTACGGCAGCAGCAGGAGGCTGATGCTCTCTGCTCGTTCTCTGCTCGGTCCCTGCCATCCCGAGAGCCATCAGGGGCCAATTCATCACGGGAATGCCCCAGCCAAAGTGACTGGGACATTCTTTACAGCCACAATCCCGAATGCTGGCCTTGGGGGGCTCCATGGCGAGATGTCAGCTGTGAGAGAGCTGTCTGGAGGCACAAATATTATTTACAAGGTGTTGTGGCTTAGGGAGGAGGGAAGAGGAGGAAAAGTGGCTGCCACCACGGGTTCTGGTGGCTTCAGCATCCTGCCACCAAAGACAGAGCTCAGAGCTCTTCATTAAGGAGCAGGGGAAGGCAGGGGGAGGGTGGGATGCTGACCCATGGAGTGTCAAAGTTTGGCAGGAGAAAAGCAGGATTTTTTGGGAAAGGGAATGGGGCATTGGTGTCAGAGCAATTCCCAGGGTGAATTCCCAGCGTGGACCTGGGAGCTCGAGTGCTTTGTGCAATTTGGGATGGAGCAGAGCAGGGGGGGTTCCCAGGGAGGTGTTTGCACAGCTCAGTTCACTCCTGGATGACAGCAGCAAATCTGAGAGCTGGGGAAGGCTGGCTGGGAGGAGAGATCTGGGAATACTGTCTCGGAAATGATCCAGCACAGCCCTTTTGAGACTGCACCTGGCACAGGGGGTTTCAGGATGAGCAAGTGCTGGATCCAGGGAGGTGAAGTGGGAGTAAAAGGCAGGTTTTTCATCCTGAAAAGTCCTGGATTCGTCGTCCTGTGTGGTTTGGGAATGTGTGCAGATGTTTTATAGCCACATACATTTCGTTTTACTACTTTGCACATGGAAAGTGGGCCTAATTCCGAGGCCTTGGGGATGGGTCGTTTAGGGGAGATTCTGCTACCCAAAGCCAAAAGTGTTGCAGAATAAGATCCATGAGCCCAATCTGGTCTCTAAGAGCAGCCAGTAGCCAGGGCATTAAGAAAAGTACAAAAATTAGATGTGACAGACAAGTCCTACAAAGCCCCTTGTTCCCTCATCCCTGTCTTGCTCCCCTCCCCTGAATATCTTTTCCTCCTCCTCCTCCTCCTCCTCCTCCTTCTTCCTCCATCCCAATTATCTCCTCCTTTCATCACTGCCTGAGTTGTAAGTACAAAGTACCAATTAGCTAGTTTTCAAGTTTAATTAGGTTGGAAGGTAGAGCAAATTAAATCCTTTTATCGCAGGTTTCAAAGCGCTTTCCCATCGGGATGGGTTTCCTTTGGATGAGGCCCGTGTTTGTCACCAAGGAGCTGGCCCAGGTCACCGAGCAGGGGATGAAATGCAGGATTTGGTCTATCTCCCTCCTGCCCCTAAATCCTGCACTCAGGACATCTTTTTTTTGGGAATGATTTGGGGTGCACAAACCTCTGCTCCACCTCAGTCTACTGAGCATTGCTCCTTAGCTCGTTTTAGGAACATTCCAGCAGCACCAGGAATTCAGTGAGGACGCTGGGACAAAGCCCAGCAGAAGGCTTTCAAAATACTTCAACAGTATCAAGCAGCAGGTCCACATGAATGCTTGGAAGCACCTTTATTCCCTAAACCCTTCTTCCTTTGAGGCCTGAACAAAGGCAGGGAAGCAGATCCAGGAATAAACACCTGAAGATGAAATTGCAGAGCGGAGTGAGGAAGTGTTTAACTCTTGGAGACACAATTGTAGCCACAATTTCTGTTCCTCTTGAGCACTGAGCAGTGCATTTCAATAGGATCTGGCTCCCTCCGTGGAGCTGCTGGACAGGGACACTTGGGAAAGCTTCGGGATTCATCCTCACCTTTGCTCCCAGAATCCCTGCTGGTGCCAGCGCCACCCCAGCTGCATTTTTGGTGTTCTAACCCTGTCCCCTGTGCTTCCCTGTGTGTTGCAGACAAGCCACTACCTCAGAGTGCCCCCGGAGGCATCATCGGGATCGTGGGAGGCATCATCGCCGCCGTCTTCATCATCGGCGTGGCCGTCACCGTCATCATCGTCTACCGGCGGCAGCAGAAGAGCCGCTCCGACACCGACAACGACCTGTGAGTAGCACAGCCACTGCCCACCCGGGTGCAGCTGCTGTGGCCACGGGGGACACCACCTCTGGCCCTTCCTCTACCTGCACAACGGGAAAACTTGGCAGGAAAATGTTTTTCTGCTGTTTCTGTCTCGTTCCTCTGATCAGCTTCCCTTCCTCGGGGATTCCTGGTGCTTCCCATCCTGCTCTCTCCTGTTTCTGAGCTCTTGGCACAAGCCTGAAGTGGGAGCTGGAGCACAGGGATGCTCCACCAGGTGCTGGGATTGCTGTGGCATGTCCTTGGGGCAGAGGCTCAGTGCCACTGTCCCCCTCCAGGGATCCTATTCCTCCTTTCCCAATGGCTTCAAGCTCCTGAATGAGACTGAATCCCATCCTGCCGTCAGAGAGGGGTTTCTGATAGACCCTGACCACCTCTGAATGCATCCCAAAGAGTCTGGAAAGGGTTCACATCCACCAGCATTGCAGTTTTGGACCTGTGGGTGACATTAACTCTGTCAACAGCAGGGACAGAGGTCACCACAGGGGCTCCTGTTCGGAGCTGGGCTTTGCTCTGCCCAGCACAGGGCAGCAGAGATCCCAGGCAGGGAATTGAGTGGTGTGGAGGTCACTTTGTGCAGCAGGAGCCTCTCCAGGAGCATTTAGCCTGGGCTCTGCTGAACAGCTCTATCTTGTCACCAGCTCTTCACTCCCTCCCTCCCTCCGTTCCCACCTCGCAGGGGAGGCACGGAAAGCCCAGCACCCAGAGGTTGCTTTTATGTTCCCCCAGCCCCCACCTCATTGCTGTTACACCTTGGGCACATTTTGTGCTCCATTTAATCCCATTTGAGAGAGGGCACCGGAGGATAGCGGGAGAGGCAGGGGAAGCGGCGGGAGAGGCAGAAAGGCACACAAACAACAAAACCCAGCACCACAAGGTGAAATTGCATCAACAGCAGCGGGCCTGTGATCGAGATGCATTCTGACAATCCACTTCCCACAATGGCCCTCCACCAGGCTCAGGGAAGAGCCACTTTAGCTGAGAATAGAAACACAACCATGCCCAGCCCTGCCGAGGTGCTGCCTCTATTGTGGAGGCTGATCCCAAAGGCAATAGCATTTCTTTTCTGTAAAGCCATGAAGTCAATGTTTTACAGAGCCCCAGGGACCTGCTCTGCCCTCCCTGCCACCAGCACATTCCAGTCCCACGCTGGAATCCAAGGGAAGGCGCCCATCACCATCAGATCTGTGGAGTCTGCACGGAGAGAAGGGAGGGGGGCAGCCAGCTAATTAGTGGATCAGAGTTTTAATAAGTTTTGTAAAAGGATTAGACACATCTGTGCATGTGAACAGAATGTGCAGAGGCAGTCTCTAGGCTGGGATTATCGTGGCTGCCAATCCCCATGCTCTGGGGTAGGAGCTGATCCTTGGCGAGGGTCAGGGATAAATGTCCCTGCCTGGCAGAGCAGGTCCATGGGGAGGATTCAAACTCCTCCTGGGGAGCTGTGGCAGGGCTGCCATCCCAGAGAAATGCCAGGCTGGGGCTGGCATTGCCTCATTAGCACGTTCTGGTACCTCAGAGCCACGACACAAGCACCTCCCAAGGGATGGTTTGCAGGTATCCCAGCTGCACCCTCGGGATCTGCACTCTGACACGGGGATTTGCCTGGAACAGGGACAGAATGCAAGGAGGGAGTTTATTTCCATTAACAATTCTAATTGGGGTGAGACAAAGGGCACGGGGGAGTTCCTGAGGATAATCTATGTGATTGTATTGGCAGTTTGGTGACAAACACAATCAAATCCTTGGGCATGTCAAAGCAGCAGAACCTTTTCTCCTGCTTCCTACTCAGCAGCCTCTTCTTTCCCTGCAGGATTGACCTCCCTCCATCCCACAAACCTGCCCCTCCACCAAAGAGGAAACAGGACATGAAAAGCCACCTGACTCCAGAAGACATCCAGGTAAAAACCTGCAAATTCCTGCCTCTGGCATGAAAAACTGATTCCAAGCAGGGTCCACAGTGCCTGGATTTTGGGAAATGGGGGTTGCAAGAGCAAAGAAGTTCCTGGGTTGAGGGGCAGAAAGTGAGGATTTTTCAAGGCCAGGTTGGATGGGGCTCTGAGAAACTTGGTCTAGTGGGAGGTTTGAACTAAATTATCTTCAAGGTCCCTTCCAACCCAAACTGTTCTATGACTCTATGATTCTATGGCTCTGTGACTTGTCCCCCAGAATTCCCGGTCTAGCATCAATTAAAAGCTGTAATTCAGATTCTGCTCTGCCCTTTGGTGGATATTGAAGTCTGAAGGAGTTGATGTTTGGTTGTGGTGCCACCTGAAGCAGAGCTTGCCAGAGGATAACCCTTACTCTTCTCATCCCTCTTCTGTCCCCTCTACTCCAGGTTGTTCACTTGGACAACATGAAGCACGAGGAGGAGATCCAGAAGTTCCCTCTGCAGACTCCCTACTATGACATGGCAGCCCCTGAGCCCTCTCCCTACAGTGACAAACTGGTAAGGAGCACAGGGTGACAGTGGCACTGCCTGGCACCTCAGCCCAGCCTCACCTGGCACCCAGCAGCCTAAAAAAGCAAGATCCCCACCATCCACAGCCTGGGATTATCCCCTCCTGGAGGAAAGCAGCCTGCACTCTGTGATCTCAGCTCACCCTAATTCAGCTGTCCGTAGCTCCCACAGCCTTTATGGGTAAAATGCCCTGCCCACCCCAAATTCTGTACCTGCAACCCACCCACCCCACCCTGGGCACTCCTCAGCTCCTGCAAGGAGCTCCTGTTAGGGTTTGCAGCTGAGGGAAGCAGCAGAGAGAGCTTCACAAAGCAATTATCTGCAGGGCAGAGCATGCCAGCGTTTGACTCTCACTTGACAACAACAAGTTATTTAAACCCTTTTTTTTTTTTCCTGGAGTGTGGATTTGTTCAGCCTCAGATGGGGAGATGTTAACGTGAGGCAGCAGCAGCAGGGAGAGATTAAGGGTCAGGAGGAGATGCTGGCAGTCACATGGGAAAGGCTGGTTTGCAAGGAGTGAGGAAATGTTAGATGTGAAGGTGTAGGGAAAAGGAAAGAGGTAAGATTAGAGTGAGTTTTTGATGAGAAAACAGAAAACCATCCCCCTCCCAGACCTTGGACAGCACCCTTTCCCTCCCTCACCCCATGGCATGGGGATGCTCTGCTTTTTTATCCATAGCAGACAAAATATCCCAATGTAAATCCTTCAGTTCTCTCCCAGACTCCTCCTCACAAGCAGTTCAGAGCAATCCACACCCAGCCCGGTGCTTCAGCAGAGTGAACTCCCTGCCTGAAGAAAGGTGTAGAAATATCAGCCCAGACTGGAGTAATTTTTTATGAACACCACTAATTATAGCCCAGTTCATCCCGGTGTGCCCCTGCCACGTGCAGATAATGGAAGGACAGGGCCCAGTGACCTTTAGCTGGCACAAGTCTGAAGCCAGGCAGACGCCAAGGGCGTTGGAAATCAAAAGCCACAGTTCTGTGCTGATCCTATTTACTTCATCCCTAAAGGAAAACTTCCCCTTGGAGCCCTCCCTCAGTTCTGGGGCTGGTCCCTAGCTCTTTCTACTCCTTGCTGAGTTTTAAATGAAACACAGGACGCTGGAGCGAGACCACTGCTTGAAAAGCATCTGAAAGCTGAATTTCAGGCGAGCAGGAGGATGGAGGAGCTCATTTTGGGAAATAACGAGCAGTCAGTTAATTAAGTGGCAGAGTTAGTGATGTGAGATGGGGCCTGATGGGTTGCTGCTCCGTAACCATGGCAACAGAGTTTGCTGCTCTCCATCCTGGCCGGAGAAGATGCATTTCCATGTCCCACGCCTGGCAGCGGCTGCTCCTCACCCGTGGATCCAGCCAGGAGGTGACGGACTGTGGAGCTCTCCTTTCACTTGGCCCACCAAGAACTGGCTCTGCAGCAAGGACGGGGTGTCTGGGGGACTCCAGCTCTTGGCACAGGCCTGGCACAGCTGTGGCAGAGCCCTGTCCCTGGCCAGCCTGCCTGGCAGCCCCTGGCAGCGGCGCCAGGCTCGCCCAGCACGTACCTGCACCGTGCTCTGGCTCTCTGCCCCAGCAGCAGGATGCAGCCTGCTCCCACTCCTTGCTAAATGGCTGCATCCTTTGGGCAGGCAGCTGGCTGATGGAGTTTGGGGCTGGCAAGGGAGAGAAGGGTGTCCTTGGCTGCCAAGGAGTGCTGATTTTGCTGGATTCTGCCCAGATCTCACAGGCAGAACGTGCTGCCTCAGCCAGGCCAGGGCTGGGTTGGGTTGTCCGGCCATGCTTTGCAAAGGAACAAGCTTTGCCTTCCTCCCTGCAGGGTAAAAAGTGACTTGCATCACTTTTTTCACCCTTAAAGCACTGCAGAAGCCGCCTTTTCATGTCACAGTGGGATTTTGAGGAGTGGGAAGCCCCAGGGAACAGCAGTGCTTACCAAAACCACCCTGGGATGGAGCAAGACCTGCCCAATCCTTCCCCTGGGGGCTGGCTCAGCTGGAGGATGAGGAGGGAAGCACATCCCTGGTCCCTGCCAGCCTCACTTTGGCACAGCCCTGCTCCCACCTGCTCAAAATGCAGATGCAGGCGGCTGCTCCGGGGTATCCGTGGTTCTGGGATCCCTGAGAAGGAAAGGCACAGCAGAAAGGCAGGATATTCTTGTTCTGCCTGTACCTCATCTGCAGGTTTGGCCTGGGAGGGGAGTGAAGAAGATGAGAGTGGAAGGGAGCAGATTCTGCAGGAAAATGGGGCGGGTGCATTCAGCTTTGAATGAATTGTGCAAAACCTCGTAATTTGGGATAAACCAGATTTATCACGAGGCGGCATGAAAGGCACTGCCTGGGGTTGACGATTTCACAGCGCTAGAATGGGAGTCAGGGAGTGATTAGAGATGGCAAAGAGTGAGGGAGGGGGAATGGGAGAAATGCCAGGAGAAAATAAAAGAGGCAGGCGGAGGAGGAACCTCCAAGAGGGTGTGCAGGGCCGTGCGTGTGGACGTGTGCTGGCAGGGGACCAGGACACAGGGAGAGGCTGGGGCACGTCTGCAGGGTGAGGATACCTGCAGGAGGGAGCAGAGCTATGAATGAATCTGTGGTTTTAGGGTTGCAGGCTGTGGGAAAGCCAACCCAGCCCCGAAATGCCCAAGGACAGCGGTGTGGACACTTGAGGCTGCAGGGGTGGGTGTAGGGGTGTGGGTGCTGCCTGCAGTGCTTTCCTCTGAGCACTTTTGGGGTAACAGTGAGGGTATCAAAGCAGGACAGTGTGTTTCAGGTGTGTGGGTGAAGGCAGGTGTGCTCTGCCAGTGCTTTTGTGCCAGGTGAATGCTCCGTGTGTGTGTGAGAGGCAGCAGGAGCCGGAGAGAGGTGGAAGCACGAGCCAGTGCAGGAGCAGAGCTGTGATTAGTGTCCGTGTCAGCAGGGCCCATTTGCACAGGTAGAAGGGGAAGTTTCATTGCTGCAGACAGCAAAATAATTTCTCTGGGTTTGCAGGGCAATTACCGGGGTGCCGATGGTGATGATTTACACCCAGCGCTTGCGTGAGGCAGTGCCGGGCCTTGTATACAAGGCACATTATTGATATTGTAATAAATTCTGCTCCAAACAGGCAGCAAGGAGCAGGAGCGAGCCCAGGAGTGGGAGAAAGGAAGGGAAATCCATGGAGTAAACACCTCCTGTGGGAAGGAAGGAGGAGAGGAGTGAGGCAAAGTAGACAGGATAGGAACGAGGAGGTAAAACTTAGTCTGGCTTCCTCTAGGAGTAGGGGAGGTGCTGAGACACAAAATTCAGGGGGCAAGAGCTCTGCAAAGTCTAGATTTAGGTCTGAGACTGGAGTTGGCATTGTTAATTTTCCTAAATGTCCAAACTCCAGGTCCAGACACGAAGCAGAGGCTCCACAGGATGTGCAGCTTTCATGCCAACAACTCGCCACTGCCATCTGGCCACCAAGGGCAGGGCAGAGGTGACCTCCAGCCCTCTGCTCCTCCAGCCCCCAGCTTTGCTGAGCACTGGAAATGCTGCTGCAGCCCTGTTCCCCTTCATTCCCCTCATCCCTGGGGCTGAGGGGCAGATCAGGGAGCCAAGCCCTGGCACAGGCCAGCGCAGCAGGCAGAGATAATCACGGAGTGAACAGCCCCTTCCAGCAACAGGCACTCAACCAGCTCATTACAGGGCTATAAACTTCTAAAAACGGCTCAGCCACAGCTGCTAGGTGGCTGAGGACACTTCCAAACAGAGAGGAGAGGAACACTTTCAAATTAAACACCTTTTGCACCACTGCCATGCGGTGCAGCCATTTTGGAAAGGGGAGAGACCGGAGAGCTGTTTTGTTTGGAAGAGACACCTCTCTCCTCTCAGAGAAGCTCAGCAGATGCCTGGCTAATGCTGGCACTGAAACCAGCCCCAAAAGTGAGGATTAAAGAAACTCCACAGGGCAAGGAGCCAGGATCACCCTCACACCATGGCTGCTGGCACCAAGGCTCCTCCTGGTGATGCTTATTCCTCCCTGAGCCACAAGCTCTGGGCTATCCTGCCTTCCAGGCTTCTCCCATTATCATCTGCATGAAAGATGCCTGGGTAGGAATGATCAGACAAATTGGATAATATTCCATTCATGCAGTCCTTGCTGATAAGCCTGCTTAGTGAAGGAATACCCATAAATATTTCCATGCCAAAGGAGGATGCTTTGAGCATCTCTTAGACCGTGTTAGGATGACAAAATCATGCTGCAGAGGTGATCTGCAGTGCCAGGCTGTGCAGCCAAGCCTTGTGTTAAACGAGGCACTTCAGCACTCCACAGTCCCCACACTGGGGCAGAACAACAGTGACATTCCCCTGTGGCCATGCCTTTGGAGTCTTGGCTTTAAAGCCATTCCCTCCGGGTATCTCCTTCCCAAAACCCCAAATTTCAAATCCAAGGATTTTCACTCATGTTCCCCAAACCTGGGTTTGCAACAAATCCCAAATTCTTGGGTTGTAACAAACAGATCAGGTGCATTGTAAGGTTTGAACTCACTGGCCCAGCCCCAGCTAAGGACAATGCTGGTGCCAGAGGGGTTCAGTGGAAGATCAGAGCAGTGAGATGCTGCTGGGAGCAGCCCCAGGGAAAGGGGCAGTGGCTGGGAGTGCTGCCAGCCAGGGCTGGGTCCCTCAGCTCTGCTTTTGGGGGAGCAGCACCTTTGGGACTTTTGCTTTGATTTGGGGTTTTACCTGACTGATTATTCATTACCTCCCTACCTCCTTCTTTTTAACTGTTTTTTCTTACTCCTCCCCTGTTTTCTTACTCCTCCCCTCCCTCCTCACCCTCTTCTTCTTTCTTCCCCCTTCACCCCCCGTGTCCTGTCTCACCCCTCACCATCTGCACGGACCCTCTGTCCTCACCCCGACTCCTCCCTGGTGTCCCCCCACCGCCTTGCTGCTCTCTTCTCTCCAGAACCCTGGCAACAAGGACTGTGATGTCCAGTATGCAGAGCTGGACACGTCGGCTCTGGCCGCGTCACCCAGCCCTCGGAGCTCCATCCATGCTGGCGGAGACCTAGTCGAGTATGCAACCATCCAGCCCAACTTACGCTAGCGCATGTCACTCTAGGCCCTTTCCCCTCAGATTCTGGCCTCAAGGTACTCACCACAGCACTCTGCCTTCCTCACTGCACCCCTCAAAGTCACCTCTCCCCACTCCCTGCATCCCTCCCTCCCTCCGGAGCGCTGCCTCTGCCTCTGTCTGTCGCTCCCTGCCTGCTCTCTCTCTGTCTCTCTGCTGCCCTGTTGTTTTTTTTTTGGGGGTGCTGCCCAGAATGCTTTTGCCTTGCCTTGCCTCTCTGCATGCTCTTTTTGCTGTGTTTCCCTTTGCTTCCTGCAGCCAGGCATGTGGGGCAGGGGGAGAGGGTTTGTGGCTTGGTGGCAGAGCAGGGGTTTGCCCCCCTGCTCCAGGTGGGTTTGAAGTTCCTGCTCTGGTTCAGGGAATTTCTGCAACACCTGTGAGGAATCAAAAGTCAGAGATGCTAAGAGGGCTTTTCCAGGCCAGGACGAGGAGGGGAGGGAAAGGAAAAGGGAATGATTGAAAGGGAAATTTAAAAAAGAAAGGCTTGTGTGCATGTGGAAGTAACTCTAGAGAAGATGGAGCATATGTGCATGTGTGAAAGAACAAGGTGGGAGAGGATGTGACAGAATATGGGAACACCTAAAGGTTCCCACAGCTGAAAGACTCCATGGATAAGAGACAGGCAGAGAGGGACTGTGCATGTGACAGTGACAGGGCTGGCATGGTGTGAGGCTGGTGCAGGTGACAAGTTTGGATGCCTGGGAGAGAGGGAGAGATTATTTTCCTTGGTGTTCTCCTTCTCAAAACTAGACACAGACTGAGCCCTGCTCTCTGCACTTTTTCAAGTGTCACCAAACTCTTTCAAGCTCAGGTCCTGTGGCAGGGAGCGATTTGGACTCAGTTGCTTGTTCTGGACCATCTCCAGTAACCCTCTGAATGACGATTTTTTTTCAGTGTAAAAAACACTAAAACTGGGGTGACTTCAGCTCTTCCTATGTTCCTTTGCCCCCTAACCACAGATTTTTCTCAGTTATTAAAGCCACCAGGTCCTTGAAAGGGGGAGATCTGTCCTTTCCCACCTTTGCTGGATGATTCCAAGAGTTTTTGGCCAAGGAAATGCCACTGGTGCCCCTCTCCTTGGCTCCAGCTGTCCCTCACTCCTGTGTACTCCTGAGGTTGTGGTGACTCCAGGCTCTGCCTTGCTCCTTCCCCTTTGTTTTGCTGCCTTTCCAGCAGCAGGAAGGATCTGTGGGTTTAAAGGAAGGGAAGGGAGAGGAGAAAAGGCAGACAGTGAATGGAGAGGTGCTTTGCAGGTCCTTGAATCCCTCCTGGTCACCCCAGGTAGATCAGAGGAGACTCAAGAGAAGCAGGAGCTTGGGGACAGAAAGGGATGGCTTGGAGAAGAAAAAGGCCATTGGATCATTGGGAAGGAAGGAAGGAAAGGAGGATAAGCAGGAGGAAAATGGCATTTTTATGAAGCCCCCCCTGGACAATCCTGATCAGAGCTGAGGAGCTCCGTGGGTGAGGGTGCAGCACACACTCCTGGGTGCGAGGTGTGCAGGGGCTGCTCCGGTTTGCTCTGTCCCTGTGCTCCTTGGTGTTCCCGTGCTGGAAGCAGCCCTGTAGCTCCCCTGGTGTAGCAAAAGCCCTCCTAGGTGAGTGTCTGCAGCAGCCTGGGCCGGAGCAGATCCGTAACCTCTCTCTCTTGCGGTGTCTCACCCACCCCTGCTCCCAGAATGAGGATCAAGGTCTTCGTAGACGTAACGAGCGAGAGTGGACAGTAAGTTTTGGATGGGTTTGGTTCTCCCTTTCCTCTGTCTCCTTGTGGGGATCTGTTTGTCACTGGGCTCCCAGGCACTTCCAGCCTCCTGCATCATCTCTGGGATGAGAATTCCAGCCCTGAGGAAGGGGTGGTTGAAACCAGCCACTCTCCCTCGTGTCTTCACCTCCCGTTCCCAACAGATTCTTGGGCTGCTCCCACTGCTCCAAACAAGGCAAGAGCTCCCTAATCCATCTTGGGAGGTCTCGCCTCGTCCTCCCCAGGGTGGGGAATTTTATTGTCAGCAAAAGGACAGTAATCCTCCAAATCCAAATTTGGAAATCCTCCCAGTCTCTCTGAAGTAAAAATAAAGCCAGTCATATGGTGCTTTGAAGGTGTAATCTCCCTGCTAAGACACACCACAGATCAGGGCAATTTAATTTTTTTTTATGCTTTTTTAATTATTTCCTCCCCCTTCACTTCCCCACACTCCAGCTCTCTCTTTTGCTTGGGAATTTCTTGTCCTTGTTGCAGCAGGAATAGCTGGAAACCATCAGACTTGGAATCAAGGACACAACAAATCAGTGACCAGGGTTCAGATTCCCATTTCCAAATTGCAGGAGACATAAAGAAAAGAGGTGGCTCCTTATTAGCTTCCCATTTTCAAATGAGGATACCAGCCCTGCCTTGACTCCAGAAGGGTGGAGAGGAGGATTTGGGAGAGAAACAGCCAGGAGGGAAAAGTTTGGGATGATTGATGGGGTGAGGTGCTGTAGGAACATGGACCAGGTAGGTACCAGAGGCAGCAGGGGAAAAGCATGCTCAAGAAGGAATGCAACGTTCTGAGCAAGTTTTTTGCATAATTAATACTTGCATGTGTCTGAATGCATCCCTCACCACAGGTCCTTGCTCTGTATTTTGGGAATTTCAGCTCAATCTTTTTATTTCCTGAAGCCAGGGGCGAGTCCCTCTGTCCCACTTGCCCTCAGTTCTGTCCTCACAGGAGCCCAAGCTCAGGTTCCTGCTCATCCCTGACACATCAATGCTCATTCTTTACTCAGCACAGGGATTATCCAAGAACTCCCTCACAGATAAAGCACCAAACACAGCAGGTAATTCCCTAGAGATCCCTAAAATCATGACCATGCTTGGAAGTGGAAAAACACCCCAAATACCCCAAGTAGGGAGCTCAGACCCAGGGGAGGAGAGGATGTGAGGCTCCCAACACCAGGAGGAAATAATTCTTTTTTTGGTTCCCAGTGTATTTTCCGTCCCCCAACACCCTCAGCCTCTGCCCTGGCTGGTCCACAGTGTGATTGCAGCTTTGTGATGCTGCCACCCAACAGAGCTGCTCCTTCCTGGCCATCAGCCTGTGCTGCAGCCCAAAACTCCAAACCAACAGATGAGGGGGGTCAGGGTACTAGCAGCCCAAAATTTCAGGAGTTTTGAGCAGCAGGGGCTTTTTCCCTGCCAGGAAAACACAGGTGAACACCTTCCATAAGTGCAAAAATGTGCTTGCCATGAGCTTGGCCAAGCAGAGAAAACCATTACCCTTCCAACTCTCACCTGTAAAATCTTCAGATTTCCCAAAAACCATAGCAGAGAAACTCTCAGGTCACTGAGAAGGAGTTTTTCACTTTCAGACCAGTAGGAACTCATTATTCCAAGATGATTAAAAGTACAGGACATGGTCAGCTGCCTCACACCTCCTGCTACCCAAAGAGATGTTCTGCAAATAGAAGGAAAGATGGAATTGGGTGTGGAGGGATGGAGAAGGGTTGAGTTAAAGTCATGGCAGAAATGAAAGCTCCCTAATTCAATCAAATTAAGCCTGTTTAAAGGTAATCTGCCAGGCTGTCTGAAATGGATAGATTGCTGACATCCCCTTTAATCAAGCTCTTGGAAATAAAACTGAGAGGGGAGGATGTAACCCAGATAATGGAGAATTGCATGGAGTCATGCTGGAGACAAAGGCAAGTGGGAGAAGTCAGGTGGGGGAAGGTGGTAGAATCATGTGCCAGTTCAATTTAATTAGTTCATTATCCCTAATTTAATTTCAAACTTCGTTAAAGATAAATTAGATTGGGGAAAAGTCACAGTGGGACTGGGGAAGGAAGTCAAAGGGCACCGGCTGCGAGATGTGTTAACAAACACCAGGCTGGTTTTGTTCTCCTCCCTTTTGCCACTCTTTAAATGAGTTCAGGGAACAAAGAAAGAGCAAAACAACTCCCAGCTCAGGTGCTGAGGAAAGGTAAAAGGAGACAGGGAATTCTCTTCCTTTGGCCCTGACATTCTCCAGCTGCCCTGCCCTGACCCCACTTATGAGGAGTGAGCACAAAAGACGGGCCAGCAAGAAAAGAAGGATTTGTTTGCACTCACCTGTGCAAACAGAAGTGCTGACAAAACTGCACTGGGTGTCTTTGGCAATGCCTCATGGGCACCTGTCTCACAGCCACATTAACTGAGAGAGAAGCAGGAAGAAAAATGCTCTGCTGACCCCATATGTTGTCACAGACAGCCTGTAAAAGAGCGTCTCACAGCCCCTTTTGCTGCCACCTGATCACACCCAGCTCAGCTTCCACCTATGTTAACTGAGGACCTCTCCTAGGAGACCCTTCTGTCCACCAGAGCTGCACACAGCACTAGCAAATCCTCTGCTTTTCTCAAAAAGCACAGAAAACTTCCCCTCCCACTTAATTGATAACAAATTGCAAGAAACCCCCTTGCCTGCTTTGTCTTACTAAATTTCTGTAATTAAGACAACTTCCCTTTCAGGTTAGCTTAACCCAGAAAATTAAAGCAGGAGGAGAGCATGGCTAAATACAGATTTTTCCCCCTTCCAGGTGTGGAAAGGGATTCTGTTGAGTGTGAAAATTCTTAAGAGTAGATTGTACAGGGAGAGGACTTTACACGTCCCATTTTCCCTATCTGTGAGCCCCTTTTTACCTCTTTTTATCAGCAGAACAGCAAACATTTATTTAAGGTTAGGTAGAGTTACTGAGGCCTTTTCATGGCCTCTGCCTTGGGCTCCTCTGGTTAAAGAGCTCTAATGCTGCACTTATCCACATTTTCACTTGGCAATTAAAAGGCTTAAGTGGACAAAAACTGTGGGAACAGCTCTCTCAAATTTAGGATCCCAGCACAACAACTCCACTACTGACTTTTAAAAGCTCAATCTGTAGGATAAACAGTTTTGCCAGTGGAAGGGAAATGAAAATGAGGTTGACCTCAGCACTGCTGCTGTTTTCCTGGGGCTCAGGCAAACTTTCCCTCACTGGGCTCAGCCAGACTGTTCCCAAAATTGCCTTTGTGCCTCTCCCAGCAGTCTGAGCCATCAATAAATTATCATCAACACCTTGTTTTCTATAGGATTTTGGATTTTTAAAGCATCCTGGTGAAATATTCATCCAGGAGCTGGCAGCAGATGAGCTGAGTGGATTGTTCTGTTCCTTCAGGCGTTTTCTCCTGAGGGCCAAACCCTTGTCCTTTCCACTAAACTGACTGTTCCTGGGATTCTGAAAGGGAACAAGGAAGGGCTCAAGGGCAAGTTGCTTGCTTCAAACCACCAGCATCAAAACGTTTTCCAGCGCTGTTTGCTCCCTCTTGGAGAAGAAATTATCTCCCGGTGAGCGCCCCTGAGCGCAGGTTGGTTTTAAAAACAAATGTCCATCCTGCTTGGGTCGTCCTGCAGGGTTTCCAAAGCAGGGAAGGGTCTGGGAGCAGGGAGGAATCCTTCCCATCTGCTGCCACCCTCTGGGGATCCGCAGCCCTGGGATGTGGCAGAGATGCTCCCTCGACCCCAGCAGAGCAAAGCATCCACACACAGAGGGAAAAGCAGGGGGCCGACAGAGCAGCCTCGGGTTTGGAAGTGGTTTTATGTTCTCTGTAGTTGATTTGACTCACAAAACCCACCCCGAGGCTTCCCGGGGAGCTGTTCACACAGGTAAAGCCCAGCACTCCTGTCTCCCACATAAACAATGGGCACAGTAAGCTTATTCTGCATCCCAAGCCCCTGGTAGGACACATGTGCCCTTTAAATGGAAGAGCACAGGCCTGGCTTGGATTAATGATGCCTTCAAGCACTGCTTTTGCAAAACTCGGGTTAGAAAGCATAGAAATAAACTGCCCTTCCTCTGGCTGGCTGCTTGTTTAGTCCAGAGAGCAGAGTATTTACAGACAAGGGACAAACCATGCCCAATCCATACATATTCATCAACGATCTGGGTATTTCAGGCAGTGAGACAGAAACTTTGCAGCGTGAGGATTTATCACCTGGGTTTCCATTTTCCTGAAGCAGCAAGCTCGGTAAACTAGTTAATATTCCATCCTGCTTGCTCTCTGTGTGTCTCAGCAAGGAGCTGAAGAGCTGTGTGTGTTTTCTGGCCGTGGATCCCGGAGTTTTCACCCGTTGACTTTTGTCTCTACTTGCAGAACTTTGGAAAGTGTCACTCAGAGATATCGAATGCGAGTGATTACCTGACCCGCTGTTACTCACATGAAGATCGATATCTGGAGAAGATCCCTCATGTCTATGCCCCCTTGTCAGACCTCCCACAAGATCTTTATCCTCACCATTCCGACATCTCCTTCTGCTGCCCACCTCCCGGCTCCCGGGCTCCCTACATCTGTCCTAAGGAACAGTATGTTTAAAGCGTCAACACTGCAAAAAAAATAATGAAGAAACTCATGGTTTTCACCTCTCCTGTCGCTCAACAAGCAAGGCCTTCCAGCCCTCCCCTCCCTTTGCCATTGCTCATTTTATTGATTGGTTTTTAAATCCGGGTGCAATTGCCATGATTAGTTCCAAGTGTCTGCCTGGCTTGCTAACGCTCAAGGGAACACTCTGCCTTCTCCCACGTCCTCTCCAGTACCTGCATCTTTCTTTTCTCCTCCTGGCTCTGTGTGTGCATGTGTCTGTGGGTGACAGCTGCCCTGTGGTGGATGGGATGTGCCCAGCCCAGTCCAGTGTCCGTAGTTTTTTCCCTGTGTCGATTCCTGCACTCTCCACACCGGAGTAGCCGGGTGTGGGTCATTCCCAGCCCTCGCTGCAGCTTCTGTGAGGTTTTACAGCACAGCCAGTGCTCAAAGCTGAGCCTGTGGCTTTTGATTTCTTTTTTTATGCTTTTTTTTTCCCTGCTCCTTTTCCCCCTCAGAAGTGGGGATAGCAAATCCCTGTTTGTGAAGAGCTGAACAGCCAAGATTGCTGAACCAAATCATAAGATGCTTATAACGAAAGATGCTCAAAACCAACCCAAAAATAGAGATCAGGACTTGGTTTAGGCGGTTTGTTTCTGTCCTTTTCCCTTCCTGCTCCCACTCCCAATCTCTTGGATTGACTCTTTTAAAGGGGACATATTTTGGAGTCAACATATTTGGAGAAAGCATCCTTTAAATAACAGGTCTGATAACCTGAAGCCCAAAGGAGAAAATAATTATAAAGGAAAACATTCTCTCTAATTTTCCTTTCAAAGCCTAACGTGGCCCCCCACGAGCTTTTCCCCCTTCTCTTCCTCACATCTGTTGATTGGAATTTTAAAATTAACTCAGGCAGAACATGAAGAATAAATCAGGATTTCAGGTAATCTCCTTGCTCTTAATGAAGGATAAAAGCCAATAGAGGAATTTGGCCTTTTAACTTTTATAAAAGCATCTTAGTTTTGGGACTACACCTTTTTTTGATATTGGAATGTGTGTGGGTGTGTAAATCCAAATGTGTACATTCCTGTGACCACAAAGTGTTTTAGGGAAGGGAATTTATCTCCACATCACATTTGTGTTCACTTGTATTAGAGAAAAAAAAATATATCGAGATACACTTCAATGTATATAAAAGCAAAGAAGAGGAAGAGGAGGACAAGGAATGAACATCCTGCCTCAGAGCTTGGTTTCAGGGATAACTCCCATCTGTTCCACCCATGGCACGGAAGAGGTGAGGCTGGGATGGTTCTCAACAAAGGGATAAAGCTTTGTGGCCAGAGGGCATTTCCTTGGCTTTGGCTCAGGGAATTTCCTTTGCTTTGCGAATCTGGCATTCTGCAGACACTCAAATCCCTCTGGAAAACGTGAGGATGCTTGAGCTGAGGGCATGTGGGAGGGAGAGCTGGGCACCAGACCCTCACCCTGCTGCCCAGCACCCAAAACCTGTCAGTGCTGCTGGGACAGGTGAGGAATGAAACTCCTGGCAGGGGATGTGTGACCACACAGGTGTCCCAGCCCAGCTCCTGCACTGAGGCACCCATTTATCTTTGCCTAGCTGGATCTCAGCAGCTCTGCCTGCTCTCTGCCCTTGCTGTGTCCCTGTCACCTCGAGCCTGGTCCTGCCTGTCCCTGCTCCTCCCCACAGCAGCACATCTGGGTCACCCTTCTTCCCTGCAGGCTGGCAAACACCTCTGGATGTGGGAGAGGGGGTTTACACCCTGGTCAGCCGGGCAGCACAGCCCTGTGGGGGGTGACACCACCTGCATGGATCCCCCTGAATGGCAAAAAACACCCCAGCTCTTCCCAGCCCTTCCCCAGTGCACGCTGCCACTCTGTGCCCGAGCAGGACAAGGTTTGTGGGGGGAATTGCTGCACTGGAGAGGTGTTTTCCTGCTGGGAGATGGCCTCACACTGAGTGACAGGTGGGTGCATCAGCTGAGCCACCTGGGGGTGCCTGGCTGGCTGAGGAGTGGATGAAGGGGAATTTTTGATGCATTTTTTTGGCCAAGCTGGAATGGGCAGCAGCAGCTCTGCCACGTGCTGGTGCGTGGAGCACCCTCATTCCCAAAGGATCAGGGCAGGATCATCAGGACACAGCCTTAGAGCACTCCACACAACTTTTCAATCCCATCCTGCCAGTCCTGACTGGTGCAAACCTTTCTGGAATCATTTGTAGTCACATTTCCTCTGCCAGTTTCCAGAGGATTCAGCCGGTCGTTCCCTCACACCAAAGGACTCCAGTGCTCCAGGTCTCTATTCAGAAAATGCATTTTTCTCTCTGGTTTTCTCCCCAACACACCTTGGGTTACCACAGAGCTGGAAACTGGGTGTGCTCTGAACTGAAGGCACAGCCACCACATTCACCCCACGCTGAATCTGCCAAATCTGCCTTTGCTCCCTGTCTTTGGGAAGGTGAGGAGGTGCTGGAAGCCCCATGGGTCTCTGATGTTCTGGAATCAACCCAGCACCACTGATCATGAGGAAAAAGCAAGCAAAAATCCATTCCAAGCTTCCCTACCTGCATGCCTGGAACAGCAGAGCGCTGCCTGTACTGTGGTTTGATTTTCACCTGATGTGGTTTCAGACAGATCCAGGAATTTAAATGGGAAGTGGAATATGTTCAGGTCTTCAGATACAAAAGGAAAGAAGCCAGACAAAATGATTGCTTGCCAGAGGAGGCTGAGAACACGTTGCAGGTGGTTTTCTCTGCTGCCCATGTCTGGGACAAAGATGCTTTGATGAGCAAGGGGAAGGCAGGGATACAAACTGCAGCATTACAGAAAAACTCTGCTTGCCTTGAGCAGCTTTGAATCTGAGCTGCCCACAGAAGTCTGCCACAAAGGGTTTTACTGGGCTTGCAGCAAAGCAAAAGGATTTCAATCCTCCTTGAAAAGGCAAAAAGCAGGAGAAGCCTCAGTTCAAAGCGCTGGTTTGACTTATGCCAGCACAGGTATTTAGTCTAGGAATGTCTTGGTTTTTCTCTGCCTCTCCTGAAGAGCTGGTTTGATCTCAAAAAATGGCAAGAGGGACTCGCCACACGCCACCAAATTCCTCTGCGCCCTAGGAAAAGGGGGGAAACCCTGAAGGACAACCCTGAAGTAAGAAATAGTGAGTCCACTGCTTTGGTTTTACAAATCTGTGCTCGGAAATGGTTCTGACTCAGGGCTCTTGTTCCTGGCTCCCTTTCCCTACTGACACACAGCGTTTGCCCAGTGGCTCTTCCCAAACTTCCCTGCACCTGCTGCCAGGGGCTAAATCCTCACTTTGCCCCATGATAAGGCTGCCCATGCCTGGGGGGAGCTTGCAGGTGCTGGAATCAGGGCCAGGGGGAGGTGTTCTCCTGCTGACACGATGCCAATTGACTTTAAAAGATCCCTGCTCTGGAGATTGAGCCATCCAGCAGCGCTGCTGGGCGTGGATCACTGAACAAGTCCAGCTGGAAACTGGTGGAGTGGGATCCAGTGGGCTGGGAGGAGCTGGTATTGTAGGGTAGAGAATCATTTAGGTTGGAAAGACCTCTAAGATGGAGCTGTTCTTCCTGTTACCAGGGTGAAATGTCACGGGTTCTGTTCCATGTGTTGGTGGCACTGACACCAGAGCTCTTGCAGATGGAAAAGACTGATCACAGAACTTAAATAAAAGTGAGCTGAAGAGTTACAGCAACTTCTGTCCTGCCTGTGGGGCCTGTGTGGGGTGTTTGATGTCTGCCTTGCTCCCAGGGCTGCCTTCTTGCTGAGTTGTCCTCCACATCCCCTCACCCCTTGCACTGCACCCCCCAAAATGCACCCACAGGCACTCCTGCCTTCTCCCAGGAGTTCCTGCCCGTTCCAGAGGCTCCTCAGGACTGGAATAACCCACTTTTCCTGCTGCATCCCTCCCTGCCTGCAGCACAGGGCACCCAGGACCCAAAGGTAAGCAGAGGAGCAGAGGTCAGTGACCTCCAGGGCAATGGCTGCTGCACTCCCTGCCCTGGCTCTGCCCCCAGAGCAATCAGGCTGCTCAAGAGATGCCAGTCCCACTTCACTTTGCTTGGGAATCCTCCTCCCAGCCTCCCCCTGCACGTGGGTGGGACAGATCCAGTCACAAACAGCCAGTCCTCGGGGCCAGCAGCTATTTAGGGAAAGAAAAGGGGGGTTCCTCCTCCTCCTCCCCAGCCCACTTCTCATGCCACGCTGATTTCCTGGTGCAGGCACTCGTTGCTGGTTCCAGAGGCAGGGAGACAACAGGGTGTGAGCCCAATCCAGTTGAACACTCAGAACTTCCTCAGGAGGATCCCTATCAGACACAATTGATCAATAAACCGTTTATTGATGGCATTTTTTTAGCACTAACTCTGAGAATGAAAAAGCCCCAGGATATTTCTGACCAGCAAAGCTGCACTGCACAAGGATGGAGCTTCTGCCTCTGGGTAAAAGCCCTTTGGAACAATTTAGCCACAGATTTGGGGCTAAATTGAGGGATGGGGCATAGAGGGAGGGTGGAGGGTCTGAATGCTCCTGCACCAGCAGCAACCAAAGCTGGCCATGACTGGGAAGGGTCTATTGGGTTCCTGGGGAGGAGCTGACACAATTCTGCTGAGAACTCCAGAGTTTCTCTGGGCTGCTTCTCAGAAATATCAAGGAGAGACGAAATTCTCCTCAGGGCCAGGATATCACACAGGATGGTGGGAGCAGAGTGCTGGCAATGCTCTCCTCAGTCTGCACACAGACAGGTTTATCCTGCATTTCTGGATCCTGGCATCTCCCCCCAGGACTGTGTTTACTTCCCAGGAAGGGGAAAAGAATCTGGATTTACCTCCTGCATGGCAGTTTTTAAAACATTTGCCCACAGACTGCCACCAATGCCCATCTGAACGTGGCCCATGAGAGCTGAAAAGTCACACCAACACCCAGTGTGGCATCAGAAACACCTTGCCCAGGTGAAAGCTGCCAACTTCAACTGGAGAACACACCCATTCCAGCTCCTTTTTTATTTCCTCGTGGCTGGCAGGGTCAGCACTGAGTTTTGTGGTCCCTTTCTCCAGTGCTGAATGTCTGATCAGTGCCACAGTCAGAACAGAAAACTTCCTGCTGGGCCATTTTACGGCTGTGTAGAAATTTATGCATCTGTTCACATGTATAAAACTAAAATACAGATCTTGGACTGCACTAAATTATCAAACCTATCAAAACACTTACATAGGATAAGTAAATTGATACTTATGTAGTGTAAGGTGAAAAGCTGTTGTTTTACCATCTAATTACCTTTATAAAGATATTTTCTCCTAGAACTGAAAAAAAAAGGCCCCATGGAGGGTGGAGGATGTTGAAATTCAAGGAGGAGCTGCAAATTCAAGGCCAGCACAGGAAAGGGCTGCACTGAAGATTTCACATCCCAGCTGCAAACAGGGCAGGCTGAGCTCTTCTTATTTTTTTTAATTTTTTTTCTCTCTCTCTACTGTCATGCTCTATTTTCTTCCCCTTTATGGCAGATGGGAGGTGAGGTTTTAAAGGCTGCCAAGAATGCATCCAGCCCTGCTCCTCTGGCGGAACAGCACCATAGAGGGAATGAACTTTTTCTCCAAGCTTCCTCCCACCCCCAGCCTCCCCTCCCCCTCGTCATCCAGGCTCGAGTGCCATCATTTTCATATCAGTACTAATTACATTAATTATTCTCCTCAGCATAAAACTCATTACGCTGGAATTTACGGTTCATTAAGTCAGAGGCAGGGCTCTTCCTCTGTTGTGGGGTCAGGATTATTTCTGTCCTGGCTGGGGGCAGCTTCTAATCCGTGCCTCCCTTTAAAGTGTGACCAAAGTCGTGTGTGCTACCCCAGGGCTGTCACAGCGAGTTGGGGGTGACTCTGAACCCCGGGAGGACTGGAAAGGTCAGCAGTGCTGGTGTGAAATGTGGTTTGTTCCAGCCCAGGGGAGATCAGGTGTGAGGAGCAGAGCAGAGCAGCCGAGGGAGGGCTCGAGGCAGCAGGTGCAGCAGGATGTGCTTGGTGCTGTGGGGAAAGGTTTGTTCACCAGGAGATCCAGCTCCACACCTGCTGCAGAGCTGCCCTGAGCCTCTGGAAGTGTCTCCCAGCACAGGGCACAGAGGATTTTCTGCCTGAGCTAAGGCAATGTGCTCAGGGGGCTGGAATAGGAGGGAGATTTGAGGGTGCCACGGGCTGGAAAGACCAGGCAGGCCATGCCTTTGGGGTGACAGCAGGGCTGTGTGCCGGTTCCCCACAGCTGGAGGGTTTACCCAGCTGAGGGGCCCCACCTGCACCCCCTGAGAGCTGGAGGTGACCAGCACTTCCACGCTCCTGGGGGTGATGGTGTGAAAGTGCTGCACAACACTTGGATGTGGTGGTGGTGTCACCTCCTGCCCTCCCAGGGACACCTCTCGAATCAACCAGCACCTGCCCCTCTTCTAAAGAGCAGCCAGGAGTAAGATTTCACTGATTTTGGAGAGTAAAACATGGGCTAGGGATGGGAGGGAAGGAGGAACAAGGAGAAGCTGCAGATGCCCTGCTGAGGCTCCCCAGCCCCAGCTCTGGAGGGACGGGCAGCATCACTGCCTAAGGGACCTGACCCCAGGGAATCCTTTTCCTGAGTGCAGCCCCTCCTTCTCACCCGGCACAGGTTCCTGCCACGCTCCCTAATTACTGTAATTAAGCAGTCACGCTGAGTGATGTTAGACACAGGGTTCAGAGTGGTTACAGCCCTGCAGAAGATTAAACCATCCCCACCTCCAAGGGTCTGAGCTCTTCCCCGTGGTGGTGATGATGGGTTAGAGCAGCAGGCAGAGCTCTGTGGCACAGGCTGTGTCATTTGTCACGGCTCTGGGGTCACAGCATCCTGTCACTGCCTGCCACCTCCACACCCCTGCAGCTCCCAGAGGTGCAGGACTGGCTGCAAGAGTAGATGGGAAGCCCTGGAAGGGTAAACTCCCTGTGACTGGACCAGAGATGGTGCCTGCGTGTCTATTTTGTCATCTGCCAAGCATGAGGATACAAATATGCCGCTGGATTTGTGCAAGTGCAAAGTGCTGTGGAGCAGAGAGGGGCCCATTTCCACTTTATTCACTCAGTACTCACCATTCTCTCTCTCTTCTGGTCCCCTTTAGGAAGGAATTCTGACATTAGGCAGTAACCAGCTATGAGAACAGAGTTCAAACCCATTTCCTCATGGCTTAACATCAGCCTGATTAGCTGGGAAATGGCCTTTCCTAAGGCACTGGCTGACAATAGCAGGGCACTAAAATGGAGACAACCTTTTCAATGCCACATCTGCATTCCCTCCCTCCCTGCCCAGCCTTTTCTTTCCTGGGGGCACCCAGAGTTTGCAGTTCTGTTCTCCCAGTGCAGGAGACAGGGGCTCAGTTCGTACACAATTGGCACCTAATTCATTTCTCTGTGAATGTGAAAATCAATAGTGTTTATAGAACCCACAGAGGCCCTCTCATCGCTCACTGTCCTTGTTAGGTCCATTCCTGGCTGCCAAAAGATGCTTTCAGGAGGAGATTCCACGAGCTGCAGAAGGAAAATAATGATCCCCATGTCTTTAATGAAGCCTGAGAAGTCTCCAGGCTTCTGCTCTCGCCCAGAGCAGAGGGAAAGATTTTTCTTGGTAATTTTATGGGATGGACTGGCTTTTCTCAGAATTTTGCCCGGACAGTCAAATTCTGGTGCTTGGTTTAGCTCCAATTAAGCTCAAAGTGCCTTCTCACACATGCAAGGACATGCATTTCTCCAGCAGATGTTCAATGGTTTCAGCCCTACTTGTGCTTGCAGATTTTGTGGGCACAACACTGAAAGCCAAGTTTGGGCAGTCCCACAGCACCAGAGCTCCACATCTTTATTGTTATTATTATTAATAATAATTTTTTTTTCTATTTCCTGTGCCTCCAATTTCATCTCTAGGAAGTATCCTCCAGCCAGTGTTGGATGTCTGTGTCGTGCCTGTGCTAGGAACAATTCCAGCCCCGTGGTCAGCTGCTCCATCTGGGGATGTTCCAGGGGTTTGTACAGCTGTTGACTGCTCCCCTTTCCCATCTGTTTCTCTCCTCCCTGACTCATCTGTCCACTCCACCATTCCCAGCATGGCAGCACCACCTGGAGCTGTTGGAGAAGGGAGTTTAGCAGAGCAGGGAACCCAGGCTGAGCTCTCCAGTTTGCAACTGCTCTTTTTTTTTTCCATTTCTTTTTTTTTCAGTGTTTGCCTTCCGAATCCCACGGAATAGTTACTAATATTCCATCCCTGCTTATTGATGGGAAACCAGCTGGAGTGTGATTGCTTGTTATATCTCAGGGCCTGCTGATAAATGTTGCTGCTGAGCTGGCCATTTCCCAGCTGCCCAGGCCCCAGATCCACAAAACTTCATTTTTCTTTCCCCTAAAAAACCTAAACGGATGGACAGCGCATTCCTCTGGATTTACACCCATCCCGAATTGCCTCCTCTTCTGGAAGGGCTTTCAGGCACACAAAAAAGGCTCAGCTGCACCTTGCTGGCTGCTCCAGGGCTTTTTCTGAGTATTTTCAGCTCTTCTACAGCTCCATCCCTCTAAAGACAGCAAAAAAACCCCCAGAATTAACCCTTTTTTTTTGTTGCTTTTACCACTCTTCAAGGCATGGTGAAGGCCTTAATGATATGGTTTTTAAGACTTAAATTCAATGTAGAATTTAATATGTGAGTTCTTTGTCCTTCAGCTTCTTCCTTCTCCTACTATTGGGATTGGGTTGGGATAACCCTGGGGCAAAAGGAGCCCAAAAATGACTCCAGACTCCAAAGAGGGAGCTGATCCTCCCCTGGGCTGGTTTAAAGATGTGACTTGGCTTTTCATCACCAGGACCATCGACTTTTCCACCTGCTGATCCTCAGGGAGCAGCACAAGATGTGAGCAGTGCTCTGAGTCAAGCCCAAGGGTAGGAAAACCCCACAGGAATCAGCCTCTGTGCCATTCTCACTCATGGGGAGGAATTTATAAAGACAGCAAAAAACCCCTTCACAGTTCAAATTCATTCTTTTTCTTTTTTTTTTTTTCCTCCCTTTTTGGATTTTTTTTTTTCCCAACATGATATGAATACAGTCACTAAGCTCCTCTGAATATTGAGATTTTTTTGTTTGAGCACCGGATTCCTCTGTTCCCATTCGCTCAGCTAATTACCCTTTTAGCTTGCTTTTGCTCTATTTTCACAGATCTCCTGGTTTATTTATATCTACCTATCTATAATGATTTCAGAGCCATTACTCACAGCAGCACCAGGAAACATTACATTTCCCAATTTACAATTGCAATTATGATATCCGTCAGAAACAAACGCAGCTGCCTTTAATTTTAAGCAATATTTTGATCATTGTAATTAAAAAAAGAACTTATGGCACTGCACACATTAGAGAAATTAATGTAATTTCCTGGCTGCCTTAAAAGGCATGCAAATAGTGGTCGCTGGATGAGAGATTTAGGGGAGAATTAACCCTTTTTGGTTGCTTTTGCCACTCTTCAAGGCCCATTGAAGGCCTTAATGATACGGTTTTTAAGACTTAAATTCAATGTAGGAATTAATATGTGAGTTCTTTGTCCTTCAACTTCTTCTTTCTCCTACTATTCTCTTTCTGAAATTGCTGGTTATTAAAGGATTTATGTGCAAACAAGACCATTTTCCTGTCACTGCTCATTTCAGCTCGCCTGTTTCAATGTGTGGGGACAGATGAAATCCAGTTGCTGATATTATAATCATTGCCACAATTGCATATTACAAACTCAGTGACAAACTCTGGCAGATCCCAGGTCTGTGTCTCGCTGTGCTTTACAACAAGGAGAATTTACAGCCTCAATTTGGATTCATGGCACAAAAAAAGCATCTCTGAGGGAAGCAGGATTCAGATGAACAGACACAGAACATCCTTTTCATGGAAGTTGAGGCTCATTCAATTAATTTTAATGTGCTGCTTTAGCCATGAAAGGTGCAAGTTTGACTTGTTGTTGTCTTAGCAGCAGGGGATTCATCAGTGCATGGCTTTTCCCCTCGTGTTATTTGCTGTCTCCTCTGTTCCTTTGGCCACTGGATGCCTTTCCCAGCTTGGGGCTTGTTCTGCAGCAGTGAAATGTTAATAACAGGCACATTATTGCCAAAGTGGGCAAACCTGGGGTTCTCCCAACTTTCTGTCCTTTCTGAGAGTCTAAAATAAACAAGGAGGAGAGGTGGCCCCAGCTCTTGTAGTGGACAGGGTTTAATTGTTGCTCTTATCACTGTTTGTGCTGTGGTTTTTCCCTGCAGATCCTGTCTGGCTTGTGCTGTACCAGTGGGAAATGTCCCTGTTTTGAAATTCCTAATGACAAAAATGTCAGGGAAAGGGACATTCTGTGGGATCAGCAAACACACAAACAGCCTGGGAAAGTGTGGGTGCTCCAGAATCACGTTGGATGAGCTGGGGGAGAGCAAAATGACACCAAACTAAATGATCTCATCACAATTCCCTCTGTTCTGCTTCCTATTTCTGCAATCTGGTAACTGGTCTGACCACAGATTTCTATCAAGTCCAAGATGATCTTGAGATAATTTGATGTCTGTCAGTAACAAGTCAGGAAGACAAAAAGCCTTTATTCCCTCACTTTAGGCACCCAGAGCTACAGAAAAGAGACAATCCTATTGCAAACAGAAAATTTAAGTGCGAGAGAGGAAGGACTGGCTCCTTCCAGGAATTTTCCTTCAGGTCAACACCTCATCAGGGTGATCACATTCTTAATTTCAGCCTGGAAAGATCAATCCAGTTGAAGGAAATCAAGCTGCAGTCAGTTGTCTGCACATCAGTGCTCAGAGCATGGAGCAGTAATCACTCCCTGATCAGAACTGGCTTTGCCATTATCTGCCTGGTGCTGGGCTATGATATATGAAGCAATTTTGGCTGCGACAGTTTCTGTTTTGTGTGCAAGCAGATCCTGACTGGTAAAAACTATACAGAATTGTTTTGGGCTTTTTTTTCTTTTCCCCTTTGTGCTTTCTTTTTTTTGCCTTACGAAGGAGTAATATTTTAAACTAAAAGGAGTTTTCAAACCACAGTCACCATCATTCATCTTTACAGTCCTGGGGTAGGAACAATCTCTTCATTAGACACTGGATTTTTCTCCATTACAGCACTATCTGAATGCATTTATTCGGTCATTTATTAGAAGTTACTTGATGGGGTGCAGGGAAGGAGAGGACTAAATTAAAGCAAAAGGGCTGTGTGTGTAAACACGCATGTATATTCTAAGTGGAGAAGTCTATAAAAATATTCCAGCTTAATAACAGCCATAACTCTGGGGCTCACAATGAAAACACCTCACTTGCTGCAGTGATAAAGGGAAAAAAGGGAGTTGGCCCAAGCCCCATCTGCCCACTGGGTTTTTATCCAGCTGGGGCTGAGGAAAAGTGATTTCTCTTTAAGTGTTGCATCAGCATCCAGCCCTTTGTTCAGGGACAGCCTCGTGTGTCTCAGCCATGATTGTCTTGTTGGCTGCACTTTGTTTTGGGAGATCTGCAGGCAGCCAGGATTGAAGTGGAACAGGGTTTGATCAAGCCAGGCTTTTGCTTTTAGGATTTCCCAGGCCTGGCCTGTGCTTTGTGCTGCAGGAGTGCCTCGGGGCCAGCTGATCAGAGGCTGGATGTGGAAATTCAGCTCACACCGGGATCCTGTGCAGATGGAACTGGCACCTCCTCATCAGCATTGCAGGGTAAACCCCTCCTGGATCCAAGGCAGCAGAAGGGGCTCACTAATGGAAGAGAATAAATCCCAGGAGATCCTGAATGGGAATGTGAGGCACCAACCAATTAATGCTGGGAAATTCAGGCTTTATGGACAGGTCTGGTTGTTTTTGTATCGTTCAGAGGCCGGGTGAGCTCACTTTACAAACCAGAATGTGCTGAAGATGGAGAACCTTGTTCTCCCACAACAAAACCTCCCTTCTGCACCCTGCTCATCTCCTCCAAGCCTGCTTTTCACCCACACTCCCCCTCCCACCCCTCTGGCTCCTTGTGTTTCTTCTCTTGGCTAAAGCTCTGTGCCAGCAGTGCCCATTTTCCCCGGACTGCAGGAGCTCCTTTGTGGAGGTGCTGCAGGTTCTGCTCCCAGGAGATCACACCTTTGACTCGAGTCAGAACATTGCTTTCCCACCCAACATCGTGCTTGGAGCTTGGCTGAGGAGATCAAAAAGCCTCTCCCCCATTTCTGTGCATGTCACACCATCATTCCCAAGTTAGTTCTCCTAGGATGCCTGTGAGGCTGCTAATTTTAGAGGATCTATCACTGTTTCTGGGTTTATTTTGATTCCCCTTCTCACTTTTATTAAAACAGACAAGTCTTCCCTACATATTCCAGAAGGCTGCTATGGTTTCTCAGAGGAGATTTGTAAAAACTAAAAACCAAAAAGAAGGACCATTTCCATCCAAATACTCTTAAAAATTTAACAAAGCAACACAACAGCTCACAGCTCAACAGGAGCATTTAGTCTTTTATGCTTAATTTCCACTGTGAATCTCTCCCTCAGAAGTGTGCTCATGTAGCCAATTGCACAGTGAAAATGCCAGCCTGAAAAACAAATGCAGCGCAGGCATTTGGCCTCTCCAAAAGATAGCAGGACATAAAGCAGGATTATGATCCCAGGATGCAATAAAAAGAGATAAAAAATTCAGAAGAGATCAAAGTAATTTCGGAAGTAAATGAAACATTTACATGGGAATCAGACCTTATAAATGGGAAGAGAGCAAATGGTATCAGCCTGGATTAGTGTCAAGGGGGTCTAAGGGCAGATGTGTCTCAGGAACCTTTTTAGGTGTTTGGAGCATCCTCAGAGCAAAATCAGGGCCAGGAGGAGGAGGAGAACGGAGCTGTGGAGGTCACTGAGGTGCCCAGGGAAGGGGGAATGGGCTGTGAGTGGGTGAATAGCTGGGAAGGGTCAGGTTTGTGGGAATGGCAGGTATTTATCTGCAGTCACTTGTTTGTGGATAAACAGCCATGAGAAGAACTTTTGCAGCCTAAAACTTGACAGACACACCCAGAGCAGGCAGATTTTGAGCTGGTCCTGGCTGGAAATCCTTTGTAACCCCACCCCAGTCAGGGAATCACCCAGGAGATAAAGCAACACTTCCCTGCTACAACTCACACTGGAGAGGGACTGGGAGAAAACAAAAGGATTTCATGGTGTAAATGAAGGAAACAGCTGTTCAAGTGACACGGGTGAGCAAAACCGAGCAGTTGGAGATGAAAATATTATTATAACCATCTTTCAGCCTTTCCTTTAGGAGCCCCAAGCAGATGGAAGGGTCAGCATTCCCCATTTTAGAGGTGGCAAAGTAAGAGCTTGATCCTGAACCAACAGCCAAGGGAAAGGAGGGACGGAGTCTGTGTGGAGAGAGGGAACAAAAGCAAAATGAACACAAAGCAGGCACAAAAGTGAGAAGAAATGCAAGTCTTTGGAGGAAGAGCAGCTCTGTGTGAGGGGTGGCTGGTCCAGCAGGAGGTTCAGCAGCTCCTCAGCTCTGTCTGTGCACAGATAGGGCTGCTCAGCATTGATGGATGGGGGGTGCTGGCAGCGGCAGCCCAGCCTCTGAAACAAAGCCCTTTGACAAAGTTGTTAATTAGATCCAGCACCTTATCACCAGCATGGACTCTCCATCTATTTCCCAGCATGAATTGGGATCATTCCCAGAAGAGACACAAAGGGGAGAGCAGAACCTTGCCCCCAAAGCCGGCTGTGATCAATTCTCATTTGCCTGGGACACGTTCCATTTTTTTGTCTCACCTGACAAGGGCTTGGAGAGGCAATTTTTAAATGTCACAGCTCACGACCTCCACCTCTCCTGCCTGCTTGCAGGATTCATCCCTGCTCAGGCTGGGGAGTGAGGAAGGTGCAGCAGCCCTTGGGAGAAGGTTTCAGTTTAATGCCCAGCATGTTCAGCTTTGGATCTTCTATTGAAATCAGGGAATTTGTTAAGCTGATGAGGGAAGGCTGCAGTAGAGAAACACAATAGCAGAGTGGGATTAGGCCTGGAGTAAGTGTCTGTACTTTGGAGGATTAATGAGAAAACTGCAATGGATTTTACATGGTGAAAAGGATTCGCTGAATGCTTTAGGTGAAATAAAATTAGTCCCACTCATGCTCTCTGAGCCTCCAAGCAGGAGAGGAGACTGGCACCCTCCCATCACGTGTAATAGCCAGATCCCCTCCAGCTGCTCTTCTTGATGGAAAATTCCACTACAACACTGCTGGCCATTTATTTCCATTTAGGATGGCAAGCCAGGCTCCATCTCTGGGCACAGAGAAATCCTAACGAAGCCAACTCTGTGTCCAGGGACTCCGAGGCTCCCTGAGGCTGAAAGTGAGGGAAAACACTTGCCTCAGACACTCCAGACGCTCCAAATCCTTGCAGGAGAGAAGGCTCAGAAGGACAGGCCCTGAAATGGAGAGGGGAGAAGGAACATGGGTTCTTCAACACATGGGGAAAGGCAGATGGAATAAATCAACATGTGGATGGATGAAATCATCCCAGGGTCACTCTGGCACATGAGAGGTACCAGGGAGAGGCTTCCCAGACCCCTGATAGAGGGCACAGATGGGGAAAAAGAGACTTGCTGATGCTGGAGCACTTACACTGCCCAGAGCTGCTGCTCCTGGAAACAGAAGAGGCCACTGAGAGCAGCTTGGGCTGGCTGGTGCCTCCTGTGTGTTGCCTTCCAGTCCATCATTCTGTCTAATTAGGCACCTCTGACACACAATTAATCCTATTTGCCCGCCGGCTTTTTTATCTTTCCTTCTGCTTTTATCAGGCAGAGAATTAGACCCTGCTGGCATGCAAAGTGCACTGCACAGACCTGGCTTTTCAGGAGGATTTGGAGACTTTTCAGAAGGCAGAACCCATGATCTTAAAAGTTTGTTAGAAGTAATTAATTTCTTTCTCTTCCTTTTCTAATCACTGAGTGTTGATTTCACCTCTGCTCAGACAAGCAGAAAGCCAAAGATGTGAGGATGGGTCAGAACTCAATTCAAGGCTGCAAAGCCCAATAAATCTCAGTTTTCAAGCTGCTCCCCTCAACTTGTCCTCTGTCCCCGTCCCAGGCTTCACCTGGAAATTCCACAGACCTTCAGAGCTGCACTTTCAGGCCACAATTTCTCTTACCAGGAAAGGTGGTGGGTGGGGACTGAGATTTTCAGGTCCCTTCTTCACCCCCTGCAAGGACTGGTCTCACCAACCTCCAAGAAAGAGAAGGAAAAAAGAAGTTAAAATTCTTAAACTCCTAGCATGATCACTTTGGCAACAAGACAGGTTAAATCTCACTCCTTCCTGGGATTTCCCCATGAAGTTCCTTCCCCTTAACTGGGAAAGAAGAAAAATCTGTCTGCATGGTGAAGATGGACTGCAGATAAGGTCTGGTGACCACTAAATCCAATACTTCTTCCATGCACAGGTCAGAGGCAGAACAAAGCTTCCAGACAGCCCAGTGCCCTTATCCTGGGAATAGGGAATAGGGAACAGGGAATAGGGATACACTCCCTTTTCATCAATATTAAACTCCTTCCCAAATCCATCCTTCCAGGCCCCTCTCTCTACCAGCTTCATACATCTCCAAATATGCATTTGAATATGTATTTAAATATGAGCTTCACCCTCAGCCATGTTTTTGTTCTCGTTGGGAGCAAGGCTGAGAAGATTGTAATAATAAGAGTTCTACACTTGTTTAGGAAATGAAGAGGCAGGAAAAGGTCACGCTGCTCCCCCTCCCTGTTACCTGTTCAGCAAGAGCTGTCTTCCCCAGCCAGCCCCAATTCCACCCCTCCTCACAGCCACCCTGGGGATCACTCCCTGTTAGTCCCTCTTTGTTCCAGCAGGTTCTTGATTCCTGTAAAACAATGATTAACAAGACACTTCTGACTGAGCAGGTACTGCAGAGAGCTGTACCTTCCCCACCAGCTTCCTCTGCTGCCTTTTATATATCACACTGAAATGTAATTATCTTCACGGTGCAGGGTGTAAATCAGGGTGTGTGTCAAGACGATTTCCCTCAGGGTTTTATTTTATTGCGTAATAATATTTGACACAGGGCTTAGAGGTGCTGTTACCTGCCTAATCGTGTGAAACAATTTCATGTGCAAACAGCTGGTAAGTGTGAAAACTACCATAAACCAGCTCCAGGAAATGCTCTGCTTCCCTTATCTGTTCTTGGAGAATACCCCCTGGCACTGGTGTTTCCCCATCAGGCTGGGAGGAGCTGCTCTGCCCTCACACAGGAGAATACAGCTCCATCCTCCCTCCTTGGTGTCCAGAGGGGAGCAGGGACTCAGAGTCTCCATCTGTGTCAAACCCCTCAGTCCAGAAGGGATGAAGTTAATTTGGAATGATTAATTGGTTGGGTTTATTATCTCAGAGAGGAAACTCTGTATCAGGGTTGTTGCCCCAGCCTAATCTCTCACAAATAATCTGGGAGGGAGAGGTTGGGCTGTCACCCTGCTCAGGTACAGAATTTTACACTCAGTTTCCCTCAACATCCATCGTTTGGGGCTGGTGTTTCACTACACTTTGTCCTAAAAGGGGACATGGAGGTCTCGAGTGCTGCAGGGACAGGTCAGGCACAGGGGAGCACATGGAAAACCTCTGGGAGTCCACCCAAAGTGGAGCTGAGGCTCTCAGTCCTTATTTACAAACCCTGCTCAGGCACGTGTTTTCCTGAATGGTAAAATCCTCCTTCACTTGGGAGCACAGAGACGAGCCCAACCCAGGTGTGACATCAACATGGAAAAATTAAAGGGGCCAATTCATGCAGGAGGGAAGTGAAGATCCCCAAATCTGAGCCCCCCCTTTCACTTCGGGATCTTTGTGCTGCAGAAAAACCCAAGTGCACATGGAGAAAAGCTCAGAGCAGAGAGGAGAGCTCAGAGCAGCCCTGCCCTGCTTCTCCTCAGCACAAATGGGAGCCTCTGCCTCGGGGAGAGGGGACAAAGGAGAGGCAGAGATGGCAATCTGGGGACAATGGTGGTTATTTATAAGGCTTTTTTCGTGCATTGGAGATCATAGCCAAAAGGCATCTGCCTGAGGTCTGAATTAGTCAGAGTGGGGTTGGGAGGGGAGGTGGGCAGCTGCTTGAAATCACCAGCCTCCAAGTCACTATTTTTTTTCTCCTCAGGGTAGCTGGCATTGTCAATGATGGTTTAACCTACTTACGATAATAATCCCTGTAATAAAGGCATTTTTTAAAAAAATCCCTTAGCCCGAATGGCTGCGTGGAGGGGCATGGGAGCTGCTGAGCAGGGAGGTTCTGTGTGGGGCTTGCCAGGGAAGAGTGGTGACCCAGCTATGTTCTGTCAGTTTTTAATACACTCCCAGACCACCACCCCCTGCCAAGCAAGAAAATTCCTTTCCAGGAAGGGATCTGGCAGGGGCTGTCCCTTCTCCCCCAAAAAAAGACCTCCTCCCTGTGGATTAAGGCATTTCACATCTGGAGCAATATTAGATCATCGAGGTTTCTGATGCATCCTGAAAAACCCCTAATCCTGGCCACCATCTGGCCCAAAGCCCCTCTCCAGCTGGCGGGTCCCCTTTTGCACACCCAGCCATCTCGGTGCCAAAATGTGTGACCTGGTGGCACCAGCAGCAGCCTGTCCTGCTGCCTCAGGTGCCAAGGCAGGCAGGTCTGGTGCCAGGGGTGTTGGGGAGCCCTGGGGACAGTTAATCTCAGGCTCAGCTGCCTGATCCCGAGGCGGGCAGAGTTCCTGGAGGAACCATTCTGAGACTGGGAGCAGCCCTCTGGGATGGCTCCATGGCTTTGTGGCCAAGGTCTCCCAGCTGTCTCAATTTCACAGAGATCTTCAGAGGCCACAGACAGAGCCAGCCTTGTTCTTTAGCTGTGTTTTGTGGCTGCTCCTCAATACAAAGCCCTTCTCTCTCTGCTCCCAAGACTTTTCCTTCTGCAGACCAGGCCTGTCCAGCAGCACCATCAGCACCATCACACCTCCTAAATTCATTTAATGAGCTGCAGAGCTCACTGCTTCCATGGCTCCAGCTTTGATAAGGTCCTGGCTAAACCCTTCCCTGCTCACCCACTCAGAATGCTGAGGAGACCTGAGCTGCTGAAGCAAGGCTGGGAGGAATGGACTGGAACCTGCTCTCTCCCAGAGCTTTTCCCCCAGGCTCAGGGTAACACGGGGACACAGGAGGGGTTTTTTTTTGTGTGTGTATTTACCAGATATCTGGGTAGTGAGTCACAGGGAACAGCACGAGTTGTGCCGGACGTGTTGGGAGCAGCGGGAGAGCGGCAGGGCTGGCAGGGAAATATCCCCGGGCTGTGCCTGGCTGTGGGCAGGCAGCGAAGGTGGGGACTGGGGGCTGTGTTATCCCCTCCCTCTGCACCCTGTCATGTGCCTGGACGTGTCACACACACGCTGCCCTTCATCCCTGTGGGCTGGGTGAAGCTTTTCCACCCCAATCCCTGGTGAGGGTGGCAGGGACACCGGAGGGATGAGGTGCCCTCAGCCAGGTGACAGCAGAGAAAGCCCAGGGGCTGTGCCTGCTCCCCTGCCCGGGCAGATCATTTCCATACCGAGTGCTGTTATTCATGAGGATGCTCAGAGGCTTTTATGGAGCTGCAAATCCCAGCTGCTCCAACCAGGAGTGAACCAGCTGTGAGCCAGGGAGAGATTTCCCAGTGCTGGAGCAGAAATTTGCTGGGCTGCCATGGGATTAACACAGGCAAGGTGACAGCAGCTGCATGGATGAGTCCTGGGAGGGAAGGAGAGGAGCCTGGAACATCCTGGGGCTTGTCCTGATTATTTATCCTTCCATCAGAAAGGAGGGCTGAGGTGCAAGCTGGAAAACCCTCGGAGGGATAAATGATGATTTAGAGCTCATGCCCTCGCTGGAGGGACTCTGCAGCACCTGGCACACGGGACCTGGGGGTGTGACACCCACGAGGGACGAGGGACAGAGAGCAGGAGCCTTCATCTCCATCACTGCAGCAACAACTCAATTGTTTTCTCCCTTGGAGGAAGATGATGGGGGTGGGAAGCAGCAGCCCTGGGCCAGGGGACAGAAGGCAGGGCACGGTGTGTGTGACAAGCAGTGGCTTTGAGAGCATTCTGGAGCCTGCTCAGGCTAATGCAGGGTTTTATTCTAAACCATCCATGAAACACAGCTCGAAAATTGCACTTGCTATTGCTACCTCAGCCACTACAATCAAAGCTGAGGAAATGTGTGGCTCAGAGAGCTCTGAGAAATAGCTAAAAAAAAAAAAAAAAAAAAAAAAAAAAAAAGTAAAAAAGGCAAGGCAAAAGGGAAATGGAGGGAGAGCAGTGACTGCTGTGATTGCCCTGATGCCAGAGAGGGGGACAGGGGCTCCCCAGGTCTGGGGGGCTGCAGGGGTCAAAGGAAAAGAGAGGTACAATCAATAATAAAATAAGATGCAAGAGCAAATCTGCCTTTATTTGCATGGTGAGGGAACGATTTTGGGGGTCCTGTTAATTCTGTGTAGATCATATTAACACCTACAAAATACTTGGTGCTCCCTGTAAAAATGGCAGCATTGATGAAGTGCTGCAGTACAAGCAGCTGGATCTCATCATTGTCCTTTTGCCTGGGATTTCAGTGGGGAAAGGAGCAGTGTTTGCTTTGAACATTATTGCAAAAAATGAACATTTGAACGTTATTTCACAAGGACATGACTGTGTCAAAAAAAGAGGTGGGATGTGGTGACCCCAGAAATGTCTGGAGCAGTAACAGGGTCTTCCCCGTGCTGTTGTCACCTGAATTTCTGGGAGCCAGGAGGGTTCACACCCAGGCTGTGCTCTCAGCTTTGCCATGAGCTCATCCCCAGATCCGGGGCTGTGGGAAGGGCCAGGGACAAGGAACAGCCTGAGGGGACAAACTCAGTGTCCCTGCAGGGGCAGGGAGAGCTGTCAGGTTCAGCTCTGAAGCCAGCTGCTGCAGACAGCTGCAGGATGGATTACTCCCAGCTCTGCCCTCAGTCTGGAGGCAGAGATAACAGACTGGTTTGATGTCACAGACCACAAGCCCTTCCTTTTCCTTCCTCTGCATCCCCACGTTCCTCTGACTGGTACACCCTCCCCGGCTGCCAGGCAGATCAAGAGGATCCTAAAGAAATCTGGCAAAGACTTTGCTATCTCAGCCTCGCAGCAGAACAAGATATGGAGCTGAGGGAGGATCTATCAGAGCACACAGCACCCAAAGCGTCCCCCAAAGAGCAGCAGCCGCCCTCTCCCGAGACTGATGTGAGGGGAAGTAAAACATCTGTGGCAAAGCAAGAATGTTGTGTCCTTCACTCACTTTCCACACGCTGGGATGGCCCAAGTGACAGCACAGAGCCACGAGGGCTTGGGAGAAATACAACTGAGCAGCTGTGGTG
Organism: Hypocryptadius cinnamomeus; assembly: GCA_013400635.1. Classification (NCBI taxonomy): domain Eukaryota; kingdom Metazoa; phylum Chordata; class Aves; order Passeriformes; family Zosteropidae; genus Hypocryptadius; species Hypocryptadius cinnamomeus. The sequence goes on along the minus strand of VYZP01023204.1, from coordinate 52,731 downwards.
GTCATTTACCCCAGCAGCTACGGGGTATGGGCGTGATGGATGCTGCTGATCATCCTCTGCAACACTGAATTGCCTTTTTAGATGAGAGTTATCAATTTTGCTGCCATAGCAACCCCAAAAGTCACCTAGAGGGCTGCCTGTCTGGGAGAGCAGGGTTGGTTTCTGTGTGAGATCAGGGAGAAGTCAGGATTTCTGGGATTCTGGGCCCAGCTGGAGGGTGTGAGAGCCCAGGGACCAAGGCAGGACAGCAGGGGGACAGAAGAGAGGAACCAGCTCTGAAAATGGGTGCTGGTGTTTCCTGTCACAAGCCAGCAGCTTCCCCAACATCTTTCCTTCACGAGTCCCTCTTAGGTAGAGTTTAATGACACTGAGAGCCCCTGTCCCTTTGTCACAGTTGAGTAAAATCTCTCAGAGGGTTCAGGAGTTGTAGAAGGGGACAGAAAAGCCTTTTCTCACTGATGCCATATGTGGTGTGATCCCATATCTCCATTTCCTTGGAAAATCAGGCAAGAACTGGCACACTCCAACCATTTCAGTGCTTTTCTGTGAATGTTTTCAAACCCAGAAGTTTAGCAAAACTACCCTTTTCAATGCAAATAGCTACAATTTAGCTAAATAGTGATTTTCCAACCAAAGATTTCACAGAAAATTTCCCAGACAGCTGTACAGAACAGCTCAGAGAAACCAGGGTTTCTTTCCTTCATCCTGCCACTCATATATTGCACATTTTAAACATGTTCCTGTCTGTCTGTGAGCTGATGTCAGCTTCTCATTCCTACCAAGCGTTTGAAGTGTATTAATTTTATTGAAAGACCTTGTCAAAGCTGCCTCTGTGTCCCCATCTAGGATGCTGGCTCTGCAAAGCCATTTTATTTTCAGTCTGACCCACTGAGCACTGATTGCAAACAACGATTTCTTCTGCTTTCGCATCCTGTGCACGCCGCCCTCCTTTTTGTTTGGAGTTTATGGTCACTGGCTCTGGGTTCTGTCATTATTTGTCTTTGTTCTGTGTTTTAACCTTTGTTAGAGACTCAGCCATTGTGCAATCCCTGTTCAGTGACCTATAATATCCTAATTTAGTTGGCATTTTGATCTGGGTGAACAATCCACTGTACGCGAGGCTTCTTTCCTTTTCTGTTTCCCATTCCTTTCAAAAGGTCTTCTGTGTATTTCTTCACCCTCTTCACACCCCACTCTGTGTTTCCTTGGGTTGTCTTTCACCCTTTCTCTCCTTTTTTGTTCCAGATCAGCCTGAGCTCTCACCCCTGCTCCTCTCCCAGCCCCTGCTCCTTGCTGTGGCACCAGGAGGTTCTGCAATCCAGTTCATCCTCCCAGGATCAGCCAGAAAAGGAGACTGCTCCTCTGCTGAGGCTGAAAATTTTGTCAGCTGGTGGTGGATGAAATAATGACCCTAAAAACCTCTGGGGAGCAAAGCCCACCCACGTCTGAGGACCAGCAGCGAGTGCCCGTGGTGTTCACCAGCACAAGAGGGAGTTTGGGGAGTTTTTAACAAATCTGCTTGGTTTTGTTCCAGGAGACTGAGACAAAGGAGAGGGAGTCACAGGGTTCTGGACATCTCCTGGCACTGCAGCCCTTCCCTGGATTGCCACAGGACAGCAGCAAAGGGAGGAACCTGCCAGGATCCTGTCCCAGCTGTGCTCAGAAGGGTCCCTAAGGACAAGGAGCTGGAGCTCTCTGTTCCTCTCCTGCCTCTCTCTGGGATCCCCAGTGGCTGAGATCCACTGGGCTGTTCCACAGCCTCCTCAGGGCAGGGCTGGTTTGGAGCCTGAGTGCTCAGAGCAGAATTCCTCCCACTTCTCCTCCTCCTGTCCCCACTGGCTTTGAGTTCCTCTCTGATGGATTCCTGTGCCAGGACACCCCAGCTGGGAGCTGCTCCCAGGGGAAGGGGCTCACATCTCCCCTGGCCCTGGGGACATGAATATTGCAGGGCCTGGGAGCCAGCAGTGAGCCAGGGGGGCTGTCCCTGCTAATTCCCTTCCAACACAACATCCAACACCTCGTCACTGCAGACAGGCTGCTGGTCTTGGTGGAGACACCTCAGCCACGGGGCAGCAACAGGGCAAGGCTGCAATCCAGCTCATCCTCCCAGGATCAGCCTGAAAAGGAAACTGATCCTCTGCTGAGGCTGAAAAGATGGAGATGGGTGGAGAATCAGTGGAGAATCAGTGCCTGGTTCCCTCAGTCTGGCCAAAGCAAGAGGAACCAGCATTGTTCATCTTCTCAATATGGCTGAGATAATCAGTTTGGGAAAGAGGTAAAATGGCTGAATAATTTAAAAATGGGTGGAGTGCTGTAATTATGATAGTGGGCTGCTTTTCCCATTAGGGACGTGTTTAGGGATCCTAAAGGAACAGCATCCCTGTACCTGGCAGGTGTCAGTTCAGCCCTCTCCTTCCTCCCCTCTTGCATCCTGCTAAAATAACAACCCTGGGCAGCCACACTCAGCTCTGCTGCAAGCCTGGGAATGCTCCAGTGCACACACCCAGGAGAAGGAAAACACCCTTCTGGCAGCTCCTAAACCTCTGCTGTCCCATCTCTGCACGGTGGCATGGTGATGAGGACATGAAAGAGGGAGATAACACTGAAAGGGAGGAAAACAAGACCTGCTTTTCTCTGTCTCTGCTGTTTGGAAGGAAAAGCAGAGCGTGGCAGGACTATCAGATCTGTCAGCAGGACAAGTGGCAAGGGGAGGGAAGGGAAATGCTATTGTACACCCCATCCTGGGGCTGGCTGGGGGAAGGAGAGGGAAAACAGAGGGAAAACAAGGCGGTGTGTTCGACAGGGAGCCAGCAGGTTTGTTATCAAAATGGAAATGCAGCCCTTTGTTGATGGAGGTGTATCTGCTTCCCATTGTCTCCCGTGCCAGCCCTGTGAAAGGCTCCTTTGATGGCTCCGTGTTTGTGCAGGGGCTATGAAATTGCTTCGGAAGACAAAGGGAGTTGGTGCTGTGGGTAATGAAAAGGAGGCGAGGGCTCCGCTCCCCTCGCCCCGGCAGCGCAATTTCCCCTGGAGCAGCTGTCAAAGGCTCGCTGAGAAAATTGGAAGGCTGAGGCTGGTTGGGGGGCCAGTGATGAGCAGGGAGAGCGAGAGGCTGCTCTTTTGCAGGGCTAATGTGGCCATCTGCTCTGCTTGAACTGGTCTGCTCCAGCCCAAGTGCTCCCAAGCCCTGCGGCCGCTCATTGCCTGCTCCCCTCGTGCTGTTCCCATCAGCGGTGGGGACAGGGCCAGGAGCCACCTCAGACACTGCCAGGAGCTGGGATGGGACCTTCCCTGGCTGGGGAAAGCATGGGAATCCTATCTGGAAGAGCCCGAGGGCTGCACATCTCGCTCCTTTCCTCGCCCTGCTGATCACTAGTGAGGGCACCGGGGGTGGAGTTGCATGTAAAGCAGCAGCAAACGGAGAGAGAGCAGGTTTAAATGAGATATTAGGGGAAAATTATTTATTGTGAGGGTGGCCAGGCATTGCCCCATCCCTGGAAGTGTCCAAGGCCAGGTTGGATGGGGCTTGGAGCAGCCTGGGGTAGTGGAAGCTGTCCCAGGGGTGGAAGGAGATGGGCTGTAAGGTCCTTTCCAATCCAATCTCAATCTATGCTGCAATTTTACAATTCTGTGATGAAAACTGCAGGGATAACACATGCAAGAACCACACCAGGCATTGGAAAAACACCCAGCAAAGCTGAAATGAACCTTGGTACCCAAAGCACAGCCCAGCTCAGCTGGACACTCACAGCAGCACTGCATGGCCCAGTCCTCTGGCTCCTCACAGACTCACTGGAATGTGCTTTTCACCTGGATTTCTCCCTCTTTACCTGCTCCTCACCCTCAGTTCCTTGCACACCTCTCCAAGGGGTCACACAGTGTCCCCCCCACCCCTCCTGCCTTTCCCCCACACAGAACCTGGGGCCAGGTGTGCATGTGGAAGCCCTCCCTGATCACACACACACACACAAATTCTCATTAACTAATGGTGTTCCTAATAGGAATGGGTGTCTTTCTTCACCCCTCCTGCTCGGCTGCAGAGTTTAATGGCTCAGTCATGCTCAGCCGGCCTCGCTCCTTTATCTGCTCAATAAAGAAATGGTTTATGGCACATCCACGCCTCGGCCCGAGCTGGCAATTTCACACAGGCCTTATCAGCACTCGCACACGCTGTAAGGCCGCTGGAAATTAGACGTGGGATTCGCATGTCTAACAACCAGGGTTAAACGCTTTTTTTCCCTTTTTTCCCTGCTTTTCCCCTCTGCTGCTCCTTCTTCTCCCCTCCCTCTCTTGTCTCACCGGTTACAGCTCTGACAATGGCTTTAAAAGGATAGTCTTGCCTGGCTTCTGGTAAAAGATGTTAATTTATTGTAGTCGCTTCTTTATTTGATTATTGGTTTATTAAAACTGCCAGGGGTGAGAGCATTTCTCCTCGAACAAATCCTTTAATCTGTTACCAGCTCTGTGGGCAAGACAAACACGAGTGGCTGTGGCTTTTTGGGGGAATCATGTCCCGTTTTGAGCAGGAGGTGGGAGCACAGGGATGCAGCCAAGCCAGTGTCCCGTGCTGTGCACTCAGAGGAGCTGCCTGCCAGGAAGGGCTGTCCCCAAAAGCAGCAGCTGTAGATGTCACACTCTCCTCAGCCTTGGACACACTCAATTTCCATTTGTTCAGCTCACCTGCATCCTGAAGAGCTCTTTGGCAGCGTGTGGTGACTCCCTGAAACTCTCTGTTTCAGCCTGCCTGGCAGGGACCCTCTGCCTTCTGCACCCCAAGGGGCTCCTGCACCTCATTTTTCCACCCCTTGCTCCTGTTCCATATCTCCCCTAGAAAAGGGGACCCTGCTCTCCCCTGCCCATTCCTTCAGCCCTCAAACCCAGGTATCCCCCAGCTGCTTTTACCTTCTTGCCCAGAATTTAGCTGGACGTCACCACAAGTGCCTGTGGTGCCTGCTGGGGGCTGAGGTGACTCCTGCAGGTGAAGGTGGGGCTGGTTTTCCTCAGCCTGCCCACACAGCCACGAAGCCCATCAGCATTCAGAGCCAACCCTCCCGTGTTTGCACTCAGGGTTGGGGTTATTGCAGCAAATCCAGCCCTGCCTGGTGCATCCCAGCCCCAAGGATTCATCCAGCCTTCACTCTCCCTTTCAGGCGTTCCCTTCATCCCTCTCAGCTGCACATCCTGATTTTCCTTCTGCTCTGCCTTCCAGCTCAGCCCCAACAGGGATATTTTCCCTGTGCAGAGATGTTTTTCCAGTGGCAGCAGCTTGTTCCTGGTTGCAGTTCCTGCCACATACAAGTCAGCAGCAGCAGAGCAGAGCGATTAATGACAGTGGTTAAGGTTTTATACGGAGCCTTCCAGCCTAAGTGTTGCAGGGCACTTAGAGGGCTGCATGAAAACACAGCCCCAGGGTCCCTCCAGAGTCGGGAAAAGAGTCCCCTGGGCAACCTGAGCTGCATTAGTGGCATGTGGGAAGCTTTGTCCAGGACTTGGGAGGGCAAGCAGAGGGGAAGGGTGACTCCCTTCCTTCTGAGCTGGAACAGGGCACTTCAAACAGCTTTAAAATCCTCACTTGCAGGTCTAAAAGTGACATAAATTCAGTGCTTTGCGTTTTTGGGGGTTTTTTTTGGTTGTTGTTGTTGTTTTGTTTTTGGTTTTGTGGGGTTTTTTTTTAAGGCATTGCTGTTGTAATTCCTGGATGCTTTGGGGAAGGCTTGGGGCTGATTTAATTTGGCTGAGGGAAGAAGCAGCCCCTAAAAAATTGCTGGACCTGCAACTTGAACTCCAAGGACAGGAGAGAGGGGAAAGACTCCCAAGATGTGCTGAACTCCCTCCTCTTCTCTCCCTGCTGCTTTTCAACAGAAAGTCACCTTCAGCACGGATGGCTGGGGCAGGACAAGGTGCCTGTGGCTGGAATTAAATCAGGTTTTATCCAACCTGGGGAATCTGCACATCACCAAGGCTCCCACGCTCAGTGATGCTTCTGAAATATCTTCATCACAACTGTCTCAGCTGACCTGTAATTTAATTTTCTTCCTTTCTGTCTTAGACCTGTGCAGTTGCATCCCTCTGCCTTTCACTGGAGCAGAATCACAGACATCCAACACCTCCTGCCAGCCTCTGAGGGAGGGGATTCAATGACTCTCCTGGATAACTTGTTCCTCACTCCTCTCATTAAAAACCTTTCCCTTCGACTTCACCTGGATTGTCTTGCTGCATTTTTCCTCTCCCATTCATTAGAAATAAATAAGTGATGAACCAAGCAGTTTTCCTGCCTCCCTTGCTCCACAAGAGCTTCTGACATGGTTCATAGAAAATGAACCTCACCCAGAACTTAATTTTTTGTTCCCAAACAGGAGACACTTGAGATTAAGACCTGAGACCCAGAAAAAAAAATTGCTTTGCACATGTAAATAAGGGGCTTATATGCAAGATGTTGATTATAAACCTGGATCTGTCCTCCCACAATGAAATGGTGCCTGAGGGCATTAAGCTCCTGCTCACATGTCAGTGTTAGGGCAGAGAGGGCTGAATAATTCATCAATAATCCTCAAATTTGGCTTCCCTGCCTGCCTGGGAGCTCTGTCTCTCCCAGAATCTGTTCATTAGGTGAGGTAACTCATAAAAATGGCAGAGGGACCCCGGGTGGGAAGCCCTGCTCGGAGTGGAAGTTTAGAATTTGCTTTGCTTTGCATCAGGAATTAGCTGGGACAATTCCAGCAGGGAAATGAGAGCTGTTTGGTGTTGGTTATGCTGCTCACATGGCTCTGGCTGTCTCCTGAGCAGCTGAACTCAACCCCTGGAATGAGTTTCCTGGGTGAATATCACACTGGATTTCCATAAATGTGCTAAAACATTGCTTAAAATTCGCTTCTCTCAGTCAGGCTGATCTATCTCTGTGTCCATCTGTATCATTTTATTTCCACAGCACCCGTCACTACTCACTCTTCCTCAATCTAATCTTCCTCATCTAATTATTAATTCCTCCACTGGAATGCTTGCTGCAAGCTCCCATCAAAAGCTTCGAGATGCAACTGGAGTAAATCAGTTGAAAAATTAAAAAAAACCAGATATAGTCTGAATTTCTCTGCATTTAATCCCAGTTTTCCAAGCCCTTTTAAACTTTTGAACAACATTAGCACATCCAGGAAGGGGTGGGAGGCAGGGGAATGAAAATAAATGGACATTTAAGTTCACTCAGACAAAATTCCACTAGAAATGGCAAAATCTGATGGAAAGGAGAAGAACTTGGTGATGATTTTTATAGCAGGAGAGTTTGTGAGCCCCCAGACAAATGTCAGGACACTAAGCCTGGAAGCAGCCAGGGAAAAGAGTGGAACAGCTCAACTCAGGAGGCAGGAGGTGTGATAATACCTGGGGACAAGGCACTGGAAAAAGAGATAAATCATCATGAGAAGGATGCAGGGAACCTCTGCAGGGAAAGGATTACTGGGATCATTCAGGGAATGACAAAATTACAAGACAAGGCACTGGTATTTTTGTCAAGGGGGGCTGAAAGGGCATCAGATGCAAAAGGAGGGAAAAGGAGGAAGAAAAAGGAGAGGAAAGGGGAGGAGGAAAAAGGAGAGGAGAAAGCAGAGGAAAAAGGAGGAGGAAAAAGCAGAGAAAAAAGGAATTTCAGCCCTCCAGCTAAACAGGACCAAGGAGGGGGCAGTGACAGGCAGGCAGCAGCCAGGAATTGTCTCCTTTTCCCCACCAGCCAGAGATTATCAGAAGTGGGAGATTCCAAGATCATTCTCCATGGATTTTAAGTCTTGCCCAGCTGGAAGGGAGGGAAAAGCAAAGCCCATCTCTGTCAGAAACTTTGCAAGAATGAAGCACTCCCCCCTCACCCTGGAGCGCCGTCTCCTCCAGGTGACAGCTCACGTGGGAGGATAAATATAAATAAAGAGAGGGAAGCTGCAGCATTTTGATGACTCATGTAGTATTCATTTGGAATTAGTTTGTACATGATTCTATTAAACAAAAAAAAAAAAAAAAAGGCAGACATTCCATAAGATTTTTTAAATTTTTTTTTTTTTTTTTTTTTGCAAGCTCCAATTTGCTGCTGGCAAGGAGCAGCATTCGGGTCTTTTATGGGTATTAGTTCCATAGAGTATAGCAGGAGGCAGAGGAAGTTTAATTATGATTCACTGAGCCACATTGTGGGTATGTTTTAAAGCCACTTAATTAGTGTAGAAATATACAGCTGTAATTATCCTGAAATACGGCCTAATTAACCTATCGAAAACCCATGCACGTGGCTCAGGAAACTTGGAAGCATTAATAGTCTATTAATACACCGGGGCTGACAGCCCATCATGCTCACATTTGGGAACAGGAACCTCCTCCCGTGACCTCCCATTGAGCAGAGATTCCTGTGGCAGGTAAATCCTGCCCTTTCCCTGTGCTGGAGCTGCTCCTGCCACAATCTTTGTGTATAAATTGGAATAAAGGTGCTGTGGTCCTAAACCTGCTGAGGTCCTAAAGCTGCTGATCATCCAAACCTTTGTTCTGTCCTCTTCCTCAGCGCTGAAATTCATCTCCTGCTCCCTCCTGCCCTCAGCAGACATTCCTGCAGGCTCAGGGTGTCCCTCCAGCCCTGTCCCTGTCCCCTCTCTGGATCCAGGAGCATTAAAGCTGCAATGGGCCATTCCCTGCTGGATGGATTCCCAGCCCTGGAGCAGAAAGGAGATAATCAGGGAGATAGCTAAAGCACAGCCCAAGCAAAAAGGTGATGGCCAAAGGTCTTGTGTTCAGTGCTGGGTGTTAAAGCTGATAAAAGCTGGGAAAACCAATTATCACCTCAAAGGCACCGTGATATCCAAGGCCAGGTTGGGCAGGCCTTGGAGCAGCCTGGAACAGTGGGAGGTGTCCCTGTCACGGCAGGGGTGGCACTGGATGGGATTTAAAGTTCCTTCCCACCCAAACCATCCTGTGATTCTATCACAGATCTTCCCCAACCATCCTGGAGACCCAAGGAATCAGGCATTTGACCTTGGAATGCTGCTTACAGGAGTTTTTACAAAGCAAATTAATGCCCTGTCCTTTATTCCATCATTTTATAGATGAGGAAATCGAGGCACAGACTTGGAAATTTAATTCCCTGACTCTGCCTTGCTTAGGCCCTGCTCCAACAATCAGGCCACGCTGCTTCTTCACTGGGAAAACTGATTTTTAACAGAGCTTCATCTTCCAGGAAGGAGCATTTATTTCTTCCACTTGAGCTGAAAAGACAATCCCTGGATTGGCAGGGAGGGGTGGGGAGAGGGAGAGGGAAAGGCAGGGAGGAAGCAGCTGGCACGAGGTTCTTCAGGCAGAGCACACCACCAAATATTCCAGCAGTGTCTTCATCCTCTTGGTGATCAAAGCAACCGAGATTGAATCCGGCTTGTAATCATCCACAGGGTAGTTTGCTTAAAATTCCCCTAATTATGGAAGTGCAGAAAATTACTGCTCCATGATGAACTGAATAGGAAATTGAAGGCTCCCACAACCCAACTGCTGCCACGGTGGCTTAAAGACAAAGCAGAAGGGAGGTTCAGAGGGAAGAGAGACAAAGAAATGCAGGTGGAAATGAGCAGGGAGAGGAGGGGAGGACCAAGGCAGGGAGGGAATTGTCTCTCTCCTACATCTCTCTGGGATGCCACCACTTTTGGAGAGCTGAGAGACGAAGAGAGCACTGAAATGCAGCCTTGCTGAGCTGGCCCTGCCACTTCCCCAGCAATTGTGACACTTGACACTGTGCCACAGGCAGTGTTTTGACCAGAGCTTCTGGCAGAAACCCAGAGGACTCATCTGAGCACCATCCTGGCCAACATGCATGAGTGGGGCATCTCTCTGGCTAAATAATCTGTATTATTTTCTCTCAGAGTGCTCTTGCAGTGGCAATTCCTCAGGAGAGGTGACTGCAGGTAGCACAGAGGGCTCAGCTGAGTCACTTAGGGACAAGGGGCTGGAAGAGGCTGTTCTGTGTTAACAAGAGGTGTTCTCTTCCAAATTTACCTCCACTTTAGGGCAGTTCTGAGAGCAAGCCCTCTCCTTGTCCTCTTCAGACAAGCCGTGCCCAGGATCCTGATGGAGTTATCTCACTCTGGATGCTCTGTACTGAGTGTGAGGGGGAATTCTGCTGCCTCCATCTCTCTCAGGAGCTCACACAGGCTGTGATTAAGCAGAGCACTTTGCTTACTTAATATCAGTGTCACTCCCAGAGCCCCGGAAGGAATGAGCTCAGCAGTGCAGAGCAGAGCCTGAGCTTCCCTCAGTCACAGGCGGCTGCTTGGGCTCCATCCTCCTCCTCCTCCTCCTCCTTCCAGCACAGCACATCAAAAGCTGCCTACAGGAGTCAAATCATCCTCCTGGGAATGCCACCCCCATCAGAAACCAGTGCTGGGGTGGGAAAACACCACAGACAAGTGTAATTCATCCCACCCGTGTGTTTCTACTGGAATAAACCCTCCGGTTCTTTTGAGATAAACAACAACAGACAATAAACACCGAGCCAAAAATGGGTGTTTTTGCAGCAGCTTTGGTGTGGCTCTTTTCCCAGCCACGGGGAGTGCCTGTGTTGATTGGAGTTCAAGTGGGAAGGGACCCCAGGGCTGCTCTACCCAATCTTCTGCTCAAAGCTCTGTGGGGTCAGAGGAGGTCACCCAGGAGGAGGAATTTAGGTTGGATATCTGGAATAACTTCTCCCCTGAGAGGGTGGTGAGGCCTGGCACAGGGTGCCCAGAGAAGCTGTGGCTGCCCCTGGATCCCTAGCAGTGTCCAAGGCTGGGTTGGGGCAGCCTGGGACAGTGGGAGGTGTCCCTGTCCCTGGCAGGGAGTGGGAAGGGGGGAATTGAAGGTTCCTCCCAACCCAAACCATCCTGGGATTTTAAGATTTGGTCCAGTTTGGTCCTGAAAACTTCCAAGGGTGGCAGTGGGCAGTGCCTCAGGGCAATGATGAGGAATTGATGGGCTCAGGAGGCACCAGTGGGAGAGGAGGAATCTGAGATTTGGTGAACGAGCAGCAGAGCAGCAAAGGGGGTTTTGCAGGAGAGTGTTTTGTTCTCCTTCATCATGAACACTGGCCCAGCCAGAGCCACCAACCCAGCAGTAACACCAGGTCTGAGCCTTGCCCAGGCACCCTCTGCCCATCCTGGCTTCCCTGGCATGGGGTGGCACAGGACATCTGGCTGCTGATGGCTTTGCCTAACGAGGGGATTGCAATTAGCACCTCGGTGCTGTCTCCTGCTTGAGCACGGTGTGAAATGGGGCAGGAAAACGATCCAGAGGGAGTTATTTGTGCTGCTGTGGAGGGGCTGTGCTCCACAGACTTCACCCATTTTTCCGATCACAAATTCTTCCATCCTCTCCTCACCTCCCCCTTCAGAGCTCTGCTGAAGTCCTGTGTCATTCCTGTCACCTGAAAGGACCTTTCTTCCCATCTCCTTTTTCTAATTCTAAGCAAAAAATGTAGTTTCCCACCAAAAAGTGGCTTTAATCTCTACAACACCATTTTAATGTGCTCCAACACTTATAAAAAGGAAGTTAAGCATTGACCATGTGAGAAATTCTCTTTCTCAAGGAGGAGCAGTGGCTGGCCAGAATTTAAACTCTGCAGTGGAGCAGAGTCTGAGTGTCCAAATTAGCTCCTTCTTCCACTTCAGGTGTAACATTTTTCTTTTCTATCACAGCTCACTGTAAATCCAGGTGAACACAGGGAGTTAAATATTTTCATCACATGCAGTGGCACAGGACTATCCTTCTTTTTCCTTAATCCAGGTGCTTTTCTCCCCCCAGAGTTGTTTATTTCATAGTCAACTTCCAATATAATTTGTACCTTGTTTTGCATCACTGTAAATCATTTCATTAATGAAAAAAAAAACCCAAAAAAAACCACCCCAAGTCATTATAAAGCAAATATACAAAATACACAGAGCTAATCTTTCCCTTATATTGCAAGGATTAAATAAACAGAAATATCAGCAGAAAGTATTCCAGACACGTTGGGCTGCCATAAAATCCAGTAGGTGAAATGTTCATTTACATATTCCCCAAATACAATGGGATGACACTTTTGAAATTAAAAACTGATGATACAAATGGCATTTAAAGTTCATTTAATATTATTTGTTAAAATTTCACTGACAAATCTGTCATATGTGAGGCATATCCTATTACTAGGAGGAGAAAAAAAAAGCAATTGAAATCCAAACCAACCTCAACACTGAAGGGTCTATTAAGACAGTAGATGAGAATTTGCATTATCAAATAATCCTAACAGGAGAATTTATAAATGGAAATGTAAACTGTGCAGGGTTTTAAATGTTAATTCATCCCCATAACTAGTTTCATAAACAGCTTGACTGTGTTTCTCCTGGAGACAATGCAGAGATGTTTCCCTGGGGGATTGGGAGTACCCAGACAGCAGCAGTTGGGTTTGTGAATAGCAGAGCTGGAGGCACCTGGGATTTAGGTGAGGCAGTGCAGGTGGATGGACCCTGGCTGTGCCTGGCTCCAGCCCCAGCCCTGGTTTGGGCATTTCTGTGTCCCTTTCCCATCCATTCCTGAGTATCCCACACACCTGCACAGCACCACATCCCAGATCCCGAAGCCCTGAACTCCTGCAGAGCACTGACCCCACCCCTTGGCCTGAAACTTGGAAAATTACCCCACTGCTCAAAAATATCCAGAAGAAAACTCTTTTATCCTGTTTGAATGACAGGTGGCTCATGCAGTGCTTAAAAGCAGGTAGATATTTGGATTTCTTTTTGTTTGTTTATTTATTTTCCCCTCACATAAATATGGAAAGGAAGCATTGCAGGTGAAACGGTGCATGGAGATTAATCTGGTTCATAGCCCTCATAAATATTAACAGGCTGGTAAATGTGTAACCTTATTTCTTTGTCCCTCTGCTCTCATCTCTTCCAAGCTATTTTCACCAGAGAAGGTTAAATAAGTTGGTAAATGAGACCGTGGAAAAAGGGAAGGTGTTCATGCAGAGCCAGTACACACAGAGGTGGGATCAAAGCTTTCCTTCCTTCCTTCCTTCCTTCCTTCCTTCCTTCCTTCCTTCCTTCCTTCCTTCCTTCCTTCCTTCCTTCCTTCCTTCCTCCCTTCCTCCCTTCCTCCCTTCCTCCCTTCCTCCCTTCCTCCCTTCCCTTCCCTTCCCTTCCCTTCCCTTCCCTTCCCTTCCCAACAGAATTTTTCTGTTCTCTCCCCTTCCAACAATTCCACCACACAAACAGCTGAGTGGGGAATGAACAGACACTTTCATTTGCACTGTAATAAAATGTGTATGGGGGAAAACAATGCAGGAAAAGCTTCATCCACAGATTAATGCATCAGGTCTTATCCCTAAGGAATTTTCCTGGAGGATGGTGATCCCAGAGCGAGGTGCCACAGGAAGGACCTGAGTGAAAAGGGCATGAAATGCACAAGGGGGTTTCTAACCCCAGGATTTATCTGGGACTCCAAGCACCCACAAAATTACTGGAATAACTCTTAGAAAAGCAAATGCATGGAGCCATTAGGCCACAGAAGCCCTCAGAGTCTGGCTGCAGATATAAAAGTGTTTATGGGTTCTGGAGGGAACTTGGGTGCTCCCAGGGGGGCTGGGGGAGATGGGGACAGGGAAAGGTCAGTGCTGCTCCCTGAGCAGGAAAGGAGGGGACAGCAGGGACATTCTCCTTGCTGACAGAAGGCTCTCCAGCCTGCAGGGGCTTGGGGGTGAGCACTGGTGCTCAGCATCACACCACAGGCTGCTTCCCCTGCCTCTCCACGCTCCCTGCTCGAACCTCTTCTGCAAAAAACGCTGCTGAGGCTGCAGAAACTTGCAGGGTTTAATTTCACACCCACCATGGGGGTCATGGGGGATGTTCTCCTCACGTGGTCCCGGTGGTGAGCAGGGAGGGGGATGCTCAGCACCCCAGAGACAGCACAGGGGCTGGGGATGCTCACAAGCAGGATGGGACTGCAGAAAGAGCTAAAGCTGCAGCTTGGCTTGTGTCTCCTCTTCCCAATCCCTGTGGGGCTGGGCCAAACCTTGGGCTGGAGGCCTCCAGCCAGCAGAGAGTGAGGCAAAGAGACACAAACACAATTTAGGAAAGGACTGTTTCTCCAGTAATTAACATTTGTGTCCTGCTGGTTTTATTTCCTGTGTCCATGTTTTTCCATCCAGCAGCGCAAATGATGTGGGTTTCAAAGCAATCATGCCATTTTCTGTTAGCTGATCTTTTAATGCCTAGGATTTATGAAAGATGGCACCCTATATTTTTGTGTTTACATGGATCATTGCTGAATTGGAACTCATCCTGTTTTCATGAAAGGATTCCTCCCTTTTTGGCAGAGCAAATGAGTTTGTTTTCAAATCTAGCCTATGTGAAAGATCATGTGGCCATGAAGGAAATCTTGAATCTGTTCCAAGTGGTGAGTCTCATGAAGGCAGATCTGTACCAAAACCTCTAACACTTGCAGTTTCAGATATTTTCAGCAGGGAAAACCCTCAGCTTGGTGAAATCTCACAGAGGAGACATATTTCACTGACATGAGCTTTCCTGTAAGACAAAATTGTGAATTATATACAAAGGAAGGAAGGGGGGGAAAAAAGCAGCTGAGACTTTATACAACATTGCCATTGATCAGCTGCCCTGAAAAGCAGCCACTGCTGGGGAGAGCAGAGAGCCAAAAGTCTGCAGGGATGCATCAGGTGAGGATGCAGATGGGGACTGGGAGAGGAACCCAAAAGCAGGGGAGCAGAGGAAAATGGTGCTGGATTTGGACCACGGCTCTGGGGTTTAACAGGAGCAATCAGATATTGGGTAGAACACCTGCACTCCTCTTCCTCGGTGGGGATGGATTGCTGTTGGTTTTCTTGGTTTTTATAGAGATGGGGTAACTGAGAGATGCTTGAAAAGATTTTATTCTATTATTAATCTTGATAAATAGTGAGATAGAAGAAATGTCAAACTCAGCACCATTCTATCAGACACTAACCTATTTCTTAGTTATAATACTTTATAAATGTTTTTCAGCTTATTAACTTGTACTAATACAATAACAGTAACAATGTTACTATTACTACTTAACAATACTACTATTACTTCTAACACTAATCACTTATATCTATATATTATATATAATGCATCTTTCACAGTTCTAATTTTCTAAAATTTTTAATCTTTTTGTAAAACTATATTTTAAAACTTATTAAAACTTATTTCTAGTTCAATCTCTCTGTCAACAATATCATCTCTAGTCTATAACTTTCTTAAGTCAACACACCTTACCCCAGTANGTGCAGCAGAGCCACCTTGCCTCTGCAAACTTGTAAGCATCCGAATTTCTGGCTAGAACAGCAACAAAAAGAATAATAAAAGGGGCTGGGCAGGGGCTGTGAAGTGCAGAGACCTTGCAGCAGCTCACACTTGCCATCCTGGCTCCACAAGCATGGATTCCCATCCAGAAGGAGCCATTGATCGCCGTGACTAATGGGGGCTTTAAGGAGGAGAGCGTGCCAGATCAATATGCAATCCACAGTACATGAATCACTCCAGCTTTCCCAATTTATTCCCCTCCAAATCCAATGGATGAACAAAAGATAAATACACAGCCGGCTGGGGGGGGCCGAGGAAGGCAGGTGGGGAGGCAGAATCTCATAAGGGATAATTAACTGGCTTTTATCATTCTAACAAAGCATTAAGCCAGTAAATCTATGGAAATGGGAATACTCCAGAGGGTCGTTACTGGCATAAAGGAGAAGCTCTGGAAAACTGCTTGTCTTCTCCAAGTGGCTTGGGTTGAGGAGAGGAAGGCCCTGACACTGTCCCTATATCCAGCCAGGACAGCATCCCACATTCCCATGCTGGAGATTCCCCCTCCCTCTGCCCTCTCAGAGCTCCTCCAGGCTGGGGGAAAGCTAGAGGTGCCAAAAAAATGGGTAAATTTAATTCAAAAGAGGAGAAAACTTATATCCTCTGGGGATGAGACAAGAGAAAATGATCATTTCTTCCCTTTGGGGCGAACAGTGCCCAGCACCAGAGCTGCTGCCCAGCCTGGCACAGGGAGAGACTCCCCTGAGGGGTTCTGGGTGCAGAGATCACAGGGTCCCCCACACCCAGGTCCTGCAGACATCCCTCAGCATGCTCACATTGCACCAAACAGGGAGAGGAAAAAGCATGGGGCAGAAAACAATTTTTTTCTGACTGACAGAAATCTGTCTCAAATTGAAGCAAAATGTCGATGTGTTGCCAATTTTCCCCAGATGACCAGTAGAAATACAGTTTAGATTGGGTTATTCCTTTCCTCCAATAACTTTAGATTGTTCCATTTTGATTTGAAGCTTTAGGGTATTTTAAAGCATTCAAGTTTCAACTTCAAGTGAAAGGGTAAATTTCAACTCAGACTTTCCTAGACTTTGTGTCCTGATTGCATGAGACTGGGGTGCCTTGATAATTTCAAACCGTGTTTTTCCAACTCAGAAAATTCCTTGTGAACGCTTCCAAATCTTGAATAGTTCTGCTACAGCAAATGAGCACTTTTCAGTGAAGGACAAAAATGCATCTCGGGGAAAAAATTGCCACTGTGTCTGCCTGTCAGAGGCAATCTCATGCTCAGCATTCTCCTTCCAGTTCTCTCCTGCTTCTAAATCTCCCCTCATTCCCAAATTCAACACGGGAGAGATTTGGGACAGATTTAGGACAGATTCCCACCCTCTGCCATAGGAACAACCCTTCCCTGTGTCCCAGCTGAAGGCAGTGTATTTTGGCATGGGAAGGCCATTAAAACCTTGTTGTTTTAAAGGTTTAAATTTACATTTTAAATCCAAAATTTACAGGCATAACCTCAGGCATGACTTCAGCCTCCCCAGTGAGCGCTGCACTTGCGTTACCAATATTTTTCCTCATCTCCCATCCCATCCAGAAGGATTCCCTCCCTTCTCCACAGCCTCAGCGTGCCACATCCCTGTCAGTGTAATTCCAGCTGGGAATTCCTGTGCTGCTGGGGCAGGAAGAGGGATTTTGCCGAGGCAGGAAGAGGGATTTTGCCGAGGCAGGAAGAGGGGCTGCGCTGCACGTGGCGGGTTTTCATTTCCCCGCGCGTGGCGATGCTATCGCGGCTCTCACGGCGTGCTGAGCACGTGCCTTATCTCCTGCCCGTGGAAAAGCAATATCAATTTGGTGGCGTTGAGGGCTGCAGCGAGAACAATGAGCTGTGCATTGTTAAACAAGGCACCAGCCCTGTGCTGTACAAGTGGAACAAGTGTAATCGCTGACACAGGCTCTGAGCATAATTACGGCTCACCAGCGAGCACAGAAACCTTCCCTGCCTCCCTGCCTCACCTGTGTTTTATATATCCTGTGTCCTCAGTGAGAGGTTGGATATCAGGAGGAGTTTCTTCATGGAAAGGATGTCCAAAGGGGTTTGGGGTCTCAGTCCCTGGAGGTGTCCAAGGAATTACAGGATGTGGGGATCAGTCACAGCTCGGACTCAGTGATGCTGGAGGTTTTTCCAACCTCAGTGATTCTGTGATATCTCACAGCCTTTGAGAAAAGCCTCACTAATCCAGCTGAGCAGCTACAGAACCACACTCTCACCTACCTTCAATTTTAAAACTGGGAAGGGTGATTGCTTGGACCCTCGATGAACACAAGGCACCCCTGTGTTCCTCCACAGCAATCCCACCACCTGAGAGGCACAGAGAGGGAGCTGCTCCATCCTCCCACCTGAACACACCTGAATTTTATTTTATTTTTTTTTAAAGCAAATCCTAAAGCTCTGAAGTCTAATTGCTTCTCTTAGCAGCCAGATTCACATACTTACTACAGTGTTTTGCCACGCTGAATAGCTGAATATTACTGTGTATCAGTAATATCTCTGGAGCAAGGTCAACTGCTCTGCAATAAAACTCCATCCTGCCTTTCATATCCCATCAGCACAATCAGCGAATTGGGCTCTTCTCCGAATACCAAATGCAGCAGCAAACTCCAGAAGGAGCCTCCTGTGAGAGTGACAGCTCTGCTTGGTGAGCCAGCAGTGGATGCACATTCCTGCTGCTGCCATCCCCAGTCCCTGCTCAGGGCTGTTTCCAGCCCCACTCCAGCCAGGTGAGGCTACAATCTCAACAGATCTCACAACTGATCAACACAGCCAGGCAGGCAGAGAGGTCAGCCTGAGCCAAACATGCCCAGGAATTGATGGTAAAACCAATTTCCCCACAGCTTTTCACCCTGATCTCCCAAAATCCCTCTCCCCCTCCATCCTGTCCCCTCCCCGAGCCTGCCAAACCAATCCCTCCTCAATGTGTGCACTTTAATTTGTTCCTGCTTTTGTCACTCTTTAAAAAGCAAAGGAATAACAGGGTTAAAAACCCCATTTCAACAGGTTTTCCTTTCCTCCTCCCCCTTCTTAAACAGATATTCATAAAACCCGTGCCTGTTTTCCCATGGCTAATTAGCAGTGCAGATAATAAGCTGGTTTCATGGAGTTAGCATGCATCAGTGTCTCTGCTAACTGGGTTAATTACACAGTGGATGGGCATTTGTTGAAGGGAGGATGGTGAGGATGGGTCTCTTTTTCCCAGCAGGGCTCAGGAACCTGCAGTATTTTCCAGGCAGTGCCACCAGATTTCGCAATAATTCTGATTTTTGCAATAATTTTGATTTTCCACGGTTTTCCCCCAAGCCCCAGTGCCACCAGCAGTGTTGCTGTGTCCCCAGCCCTGGGTGTCCCAGGTGGCTCACACCCACGGTGGGTGAGGTGTTTCACAGCAGGGACAATGTCTCTGTCCCAGATGCCCCTTTCTCCCAAGAACTGTTAAATTTCTGGTCAGTGAAGGGCTCTGAGCATTCAGGACCTTGAATTCTCCATATCTCAAGAACAAATATACAAATTAATTGTAGTACCAAAAAAAAAAAGGTGAATTCAAGGCCAGCCTTCAAGGGGTTAAGAGCAACATCTCTGCTGGTAGAGCAGAGAGAGATGAATTCTCAGGCTCAAGAGCAATTTCAGAATCCACTCAAGCTTCATGCCACTCTGTGAAATCTCAGTGCACCTCAACTAGATCAGAAATTGGTTTACATTCCCTTCTTTGTGTTTATGAGTTTGTAAAAGCTGATTTATTTTAGTCCATTGTTACTCTAGGATATTATAGCAAAGGCATCTGTTGGGAGGAGAAGTTGGGTTCATTATAAAGTTGCTTAAACAAAGTCACTGCTATCAGGAAAGCCGAATCAGAGAGTATCTTATTTTTATTGCACTGCAAGGAGATACCTTGGCAGCAGAGTTAACCAAGGCCTGGCAGCTGATGGGGGAGAGTAGAGCTGTGGTCAGATGCAGCCAGTAGAAAAATTACTTTTCCCTTCTCAGAGGACACAATTTCACCTGGACGGTTTCATTTCTTTCTCCGTTCCACACTCGCACAGTGGCTGTGATTCCTCTTTTGCTCTCCCTGCCGGAGAAAAGACACCAGGCTGGGTGTGCCCTCCAAAATATCTTATTTTAAACACAAATGTGAAAGGTTTTGGCCTTTCTGTAGAGCCAGGCCCTGCTTCTCCCTCTGGAAGGTCAAAGGACCCTCCCCTTCTGCTGTGACCCCTGAGCTCCAGCTGAAAATAGGATATTTCACCCCACCCTTCATTCCCCCCAATCCCAACCCCTTGGCCTCCTCTCTGTTCCTTCCTTCCCGAATGTTTTTCCCTTGTCTTACTCCACCAAGGATTTCACAGGCAAAACCCAATTGTGGAACGATTTGAAAGCAATTTTGCAGCTGTGATCAGAGGCAAAGCTCCTACCAGGGATGTTCATTTTGGAGAAATAATTCTCTCTGCTCGTAGGGAGTGAGAGATTGGGGGAAAATATCCCACACTCAGCACTGCCCAGATGGCCTGGCTGGCTCCTCCCTGCATTGCTGAGTTGCCACCAAAGAGTCTTGGCTGTGTTTTGCCCAGGACACCTGGAGAAGGTTTTTCTTAAAGAAAAAGAGGCTGGAAACTCCCCCAGGCACAGGTGGAGTGCATTCCTTCACCCAGGGCACTGACAGGGCTCAACAACTCCTCTGACACCTCAGCAGCTCCACTCAGCTGATCTCAGGGGTGGGTTTGCACCAGAAGGAAGAGAATTAGGAAATAACAGCATTCCACACGTCCATTGCTGTGATTCATTACTCACTGGCTGATATAAAAGAGATGGAGAGCGACTTCTCACACAGGCAGACAGTGGTAGGACAAGGGGGAGCAGTTTTAAACCAGAAGAGGAGAGATTTACATCAGATGTTGGGAAGAAATTCTTCCCTGGGAGGGTGCTGAGGGCCTGGCACAGGTTACCCAGAGAATCTGTGGCTGCCCCATCCCTGGCAGTGTCCAAGGCCAGGTTTTCATCCCGGGATTCTATGATTTCCTCAGTTATTCTTAATAATTAATCAGAGTTTCTGAGCCCTCTGGGGAAGGACTGTGTTTGCACAGCACTTTTCTCTGCTTTCAGCTGGCTTTAGTCAGTGCCACAATGAACTGAATCCTTAAAAACTGCCCTGACACATTAAAAACTCTTCTTTGAAAGCAGAGTGAAAAATAACACTCTCCTCAACAGAGCTAAACCCAAATGCAGGCACTTTTAAAACTTCCTTTATAACTTTCTGATCCAGATCTGAAAATTGGCTGTCAGATCAAGCCAACAAATCGCAGCTCTGCCCTTCCTCCCTTAATTCCACGCCAGGAGCTGCAGAAGGAATGAATAAACAGCTCTTGCTTGCCTTCAAACCCTGCACCCTGCACCTTTCCCTCCAAAGATAATCACACACACTCTTGATTTAATAGCTGATTCTGGAGGAGATTAAAGCTGAAAGGAATAGGCCACATATGAGGAGTTTTTATCTGGAGGTGGGAGATTTCCAAGGCAGCCACACAGGCTGGAGGAGTGGACAAAGTTTCCTCTGTCACCTGAAAAATGAGGCTTCTGTAAGGAATTCTGGCTCAAAACCTTGGGGATTTTAAGGCTTGCTGGGGCAGCGTGTGACACCCTGCCAGCCTCAAAGCCCCTGGACAAGGGTCATCCTCAGACAGGGAAATTATTCAGATTCATTCTTCATTTCTTATTCAGAAAAAAATCCCAGTTTAAGGATTGCTGACCCTTGGCTGGTGAATGAGGTGTGAATGAAAGCAGTGGCATTGTGGCTGGGTACCCCTGACACCTCCCTGATCCTCTTGTTGGGTCAAACAGGTTCTGCAGCTCTTTGAGGCTCCAAATCCCCAGAAATAAATCCTCCTAAAGAGACCATCTATGCCCAAGCTGGCTCTCCAAGTGCCAGCTCCACGCTCTGAGCTGTAATACAGAGAAGACAAACCGTGCACCCATTAGCACCACATCAATATCATTTAAAGCCCCATTCTGAGGAGGGCCTGGCAGCCCTCTTAATGCATTTCATTTCCCTGTGTCTCTGAGTGGACATAAATAATTGTGCAGTGCTGGCCCTTCCCATTCCATCCTCCCAGCCAGACGGATTATCTCTTGTTCTTTCCCCAGATTTGGCTCCAGGATGCAAACACCATTTATGGCCACTGATTGTTCAAAAGGCCAAGTGTATAATGTACCATAAAATGAGATTTTAATACTCAGTGGGAGATCTGAGCAGCTCTGTTCTGTCACAGCGGCCTCTGTTCCCACACTTGAGTGATCCCCAGCTCTTGGAGCTTCTCACTGGGTTCAGGAGAACCTGGAGTGAGGAGAGCACTGACCCAGCATGGGCTTAATGATTCTGTTTTCTGCTGTTGTTTTCACCACTTTGTCCTCAGATTTTTGCCTTGCAATGGCTGCCCTTGATCCTAATCCCAGCTCAGACTGGCAGGAATGCTCTGTGCACAGGACAGGCCATGAGATGAAGGGAAGTTGCACAAATAGGGATGGCAGGCTCAGCTCTGGATTGTTTCTCCCACAAAGCCAAGCTCAAGGATCAGTTTTATCTTCCCAAAGTTGGGAAACCAGCAAAGCTGAGCCTGGAGAGCAGACTGCAAGCAGAGGAGAAGAAAATCTATCATGAATTAATCACAATAGGGCATCTTTCCTCATCCTCCTATAAAACTCCAGTGTGATAATTTAGTGGTGAGAATATCCTCTAATGAGCTTTGAGGAAACTGCAGTTGTCTTAATGGGCTTCTTAATGAAGAATCATTTAGGATTTTATTAACACTGAGGAAAAACACATGGTGTTTGGTAGCTGTTTGGAGCTGGGTGAACATGAATAATTGCTTGAAATGCTCAAACACAAGTGCTCTAATGGGCCCCTCTTTGGTGCTTGAAGGATATCACAGTTTGGGTCTTTGTGAAGAGTATCCAGAAAGAAGATTTTCTGTTGGTTGCTGAACCAGAATTTCCAGTGCTGTGGCAAGTGCCATCGGTGCCATATGGATCCCAGATGTTCTCATAAGTGAAGACAGTGAAGAGCCAGTGGAAACCACCAGTGGGTCTCAGCCTTGAATCTCATCCTGGGTTTGCTCCAGGTTCATCCAAAGAGCAGTGTTTGCCAAGTGATCCCAGCTTTTCATTTTGCTCCTACATGGGTTTTTTTTGTTTTAAGTCCTGACACCACTCAAACTTCAAGCAAGGTCCTGATGCACCAGCTGAGGTGGACCAGGAGAGCTGGGAGAGGAGAAGTTGTCATTTCCCATGACAATTTACCCAATTAATGGGAAATTTGTTCTGTGGGCATCACATATCAGCAGTTTGAGTGAATAAAGCCAAGAGCTTCATGCTCTGCAGCCCTTCTGTGTGGGATTTGTTCACTGCAGAAAGGCTGAGCTTGCCTGTAGACCCCAGTTCCAAATGCCAGCAGCTCATGGGAAACGTTTCTTTCTAGTTCTGAGAATGGTTTCAGATGAAGATAATTCCACCTAGGCTATTGTGAGCAGGCAATTATGCAAGCAGGGATCTGCAAGAAGCAAAAGATGTGCTAAAACAGGGAATAAAGAGGTTATTTCTCCTTTCCCTAGGCCTAGGTTTGCTGGGGAACTTTTCTCCCAACTTTCTCTGATCATATCCCTCCATCCCTGGCCCCTGTGGGAGCACCAGGCACCTTCCATCCTCTGCTCCTCCATCAGGAGAACTGGTGATGGATTTCTCCTTGATCCAAAAAAAAGGTTTTCCCTAATTTTAAGCTTCCTAAAGAACATCTAAATCTGTCCCTGAGAGACCAGCAGTGGGGAAAGACAGAAATAGCCATGAAATTACTGCCTTAATCTATCTCTGCTGCTTACTGTGCAATCCCAAGGCCAGCATTAACCACACAGTTATGGAGTTAATTAAATGGGTGTCTGTGCCCTTACACATAAAACACAGCCAGGAGGTACTTGCAGCATTCCTTGGATTTCACAGAAATAAAAAAGGCAAAAAAAAAAAAAAAAAAAAAAAAAAAAAAAAAAAAAAAGAAAAAAAAAAAGGAAGAATGGAAACATTTTGGATTAAGATAAAGGAAGGAAGGGGTGTTCATTTTCTTTCCTGATGCTCCACTTTGATAGATGCCAGAAGCTGGACTCTTGCTTAAACAAGATTTTGTTTTTCCAAGATTTGTGCCTCGGTGCAGTAGAAGCAGCAAGGGAGGGGTTTTTGCCAAATTCAATAGAATCAGTCAATAATGTTTCATTAAAACAGAAGCAGTATCACAAGCTTTTAAGTGTGGACAGTGATCACAATTTATTTTCAAGCTAGATTTATTCTCCCACTACAGCTGGCAGTAAAATAAATGGCAATATTACCATTGTAATTAATCTCTAACCTTGAAATTCTAGTAATGACTGAAAAAAATAGAAAAGGAAGCTATCTTTGAGGGGGAACGTTCTGGGGAGGTATTAAATGCAGGTGGATTTATTCCACATTCAATTAAAACACGAACACTTCTGTTACTCCATCAGCTTTGATTTGCCAACATCTTGCTCTGGTTTTACTGCAAGCAGAAATTAGGTTCTTGTGTTTCTAATGAAGTCAGCACCAGATTAAAAGAGTATTTACCCAAATAGTTCACGAGTGCTTTGGGCTGCATTTGAATGGCTCCTAATTCACAGCAATTTGAGGACGGCATTCCCCGCAGTTTGTTTGGATTATGGAATATATATAACACATAATATGTGCCTAAAACTTGCAGGTTCCTGCCACAGAGGAGCTGTGGATCGTGCATGGCTGAGTTACCAGCCCTTTTTGTCTGCTTCAAGCACCTTCCTCAGCTCCTTTGGCTTTCCCTGGGCAAATTAACAATCACCACTCAGCATCGGGAGGTTTTTCCAGCCACAGAAGATGCAGCTACTGCTCCACAGCGTGTATCTGCTGCACAGAGAGCCTGAGATTGGCACAGATTAAAGAAATAAGAATAATAATCTGTTAAAATAGGGTAGAAAAAAAAAATCAGCTGTCCCAGGCCCATGGTAAGATTTGAGTCATTCTCTATGCTGGGAAAGAACTTGGAGCCTTGAGAGTGATAGAGAGAGTTCTGAAATTAGGAAATTAGACATTATTTAAGCTTCCACTCTCTCTGTTGGTAATGAATCTGGATTCACTGCTATACTGAGATTCACTGGAGATGTTCCTCTCTGGTTGCTCCTGTTTGGGCTTCCAAGGGATGTTCACCCATCTGTTGGGGTGTGAGAGCTCGATTCATTTTTGGCTCAGTTCCCTGCTGTCATGCCTAAGTGATGGACAATGCACCTGGACACCAGTGCAGAAAAACAACACTAACTCTGGATCCAGCAAAAAAACCAAACTTCCGAAAATGCTGCCAAATAAACCCCGAGGAAGGGAAAGAGATGAAAATATAAATGATTAGAAAGAGACAGGAGACAAAGAGCCTAAACATGCCCAAGGAGAGAGGAAATGAAAGTGGGGAAGTGGTGTTCAGAGGGTTTAAATGAACTCCCTGATTATCACAGATTGGCACCACGGATGAGCTGCCTCCCTCGTGAGCTCAGCTCCAACACTCCTCAAGCCCTGCCAGCCTTTTCCAGAGTTAAAATGGTTGAAACTGGGTTTGTTTCCCCATCAGCTTGTGCTGGTCTCTTTCCACCCCACCTTCAGACACAGCAAAAGAGGCAGGGACAGAACTTGGAAAGAGACAGGTGATTTTTAGCCCAGCATGATGACCCCTTAGATGCCATCAGGTCTGCAGGAATCTCTGTGTGCTGTGCTGGGAGGTTTCCTTAGGAACATATTCCTTAGACATGGACAGGTTCTCCCATCCTACAAGGAAGAATTTATGGAAGTGGGGAAAGTTGTTTTAAATTATTCAATATAAATGTAAATAGGAGAAAGGCTTCCTTTGAATAAATTGTGGTTTTTATGTTCTGCCCTGGAAAAGTGGGCAGCAGGTTAGGATCTGCCTGCAAAATCGAAGGCAGTATTTTTCCTGGTGGTTGATGCAAATAACATAAATATGCTTTGCATTTTAGAAGGAAGCTTATGAAATATTAAAGCCAAATTCCCAGGTCCCATCTCCTATTGAAATGGAGTGCTCTTCAGGGAGGCTGGAGGATGGCACAGGAAGGCTGAGGTGTGTGTGCAAGGCAGGGAAAACAAAGTGTGGAAAGGGCTGCCTGGGAAGGGAGATGTTTATACAGAGGGAGAGATGGCCAGGGGAAGGATGGATGAAAAGAAATGTGTAATGTTTGTGTGTCCCAAGAGAGGCTCCCCCTCTCCCAGGCCCCACGTTTGTGGCTGGGGGTGGATTCTCTCAAGGGACAGCAACAAAAAAAGGAGCAGGGCATGGAAGTCCCTTGAATTATTCAGTGCTCATAAATTACCTCTCTTTGTCACTGCTTGTTTTATTTCAGGGGAGGGATGAGGAGATGGGGTATGACCAAGAGCCCTGATGGTGTGCAGGTCCATGCCTTGTTTAGCCAGGGAGAAAACCAAGAATACAATTTTTTTCAGATTTCACCACTTTTCCATAGCATGGAGCTCATTTCTTCCCATCCAGAGAATTCAATTCATCACAAAAATAAAGTAAAAAATTGAAGGGCAACTCTCTAGCAAGGGGTGGGAAAAACAGATGCTCTTGTTTCTCTCAGAGCTCACAGCCTGCTCCTCTCTTCCTTCACTCCACCAAGTCCCACAGCCCCAGGGATCTCCCACAGCATTCCAGAGACTCTTCAGCCCATGGAATGAAGGAGTTCAAGCAGCAGTTCTCCTACCCTATAACCAGGAGCAGCTCGCCTGGCACAGATGCCATGGGATGCTCCATGTCAGTACAGCAAGGTTTGGGAAAGGTGGTTTTGGAGGGAGTGGGAAAGTGAGAAGTTCTTGGAGCCAGCTTTGCCTTGATCTAGGAAAACACACCAAGAAATAAACATCAGCTCTGCACTGCAAGGCACTGGCAGCCCTAAGGCACCATTGTCTGGTTTCTATTTCTGACTGCTCCACCTCTATCTGAGATGAGCCATAAAAAACCCAGGCTCTGCGGTGACCAGAGGAAGAGGAGGATGAACACAAGCAGTGAGGTGTCTGCAGCACAGACAGAGGCACATCCCTGGGTGCTGCACACACCTCGGTCTCGCCTTGGCTCAGAGGCAGGCGGGGACACCCAGAGCCAGCGTGATCCCACAAACAGAGCACGGGTCAGTTAAATCCGTGGCTGGGGACCAGGGGGTGGCAGCTGTCAGTGCCTGCTGCAGGGACAGGAGGGTAATTACCAGCTGTGCAGGGAGCTGCAGCAATCTCTGCTCGGGTGCTGGTTGATTATCAGCCTGCGCCGCCCCCAGAGAGCAGCTCCATGAAAAATGCAGGAGAGCGGCTGCGTGTGAGACTCCATAAACATCACTCCTGGAAGGGAGAGGGGAAAAGGCTGCTTGTGCACAGGGCCAGCCCTGAGCCAGGGAGGATGGAACCCAGAGCACAGGGAAGGGCTCTGGGAAAGAGGAACATCCCTTGATGGCTCCAGCTTGCTCCCATCAGGAAGGGGTGGATGGGACGGGCACATGTGCATGGGGAGAGACAGAGCCACAAACAGGGCATGCAGAGACTCCCACACATGAGTATATCTGTATTTATAGTGCCATTTCAATCTCTATACACTGCATCTGTGAGTGAGACTCCTGTGACACAGGGCTCTGTCCTTGGTGACCTCAGACAGCGCAAGCTGGCTGTCCCCAAGGGCCATGTGACACATGGGAGCCAGGAACAGAGATCAGCCATGGCACTGCCCCACAGCTGAGGCAGAAGGCCACACACACACTTCTTTAACATGCCTGGAGCAAACAACCCAGCTTCTATTTTGTCTGATTTATTTTCTTCCTTCCCTCTTGAGATAGGCAGCATGACCACTTCAGATATTTCTGGGGCTAAATATGGAATGCAGCAAGAGGCAAGCAAAATCAGGGTTTAAACATCTGCCTTCCTTGGCTGGATGGGCCTGGGAAATCTGAAAAACTCCTTTGAAAGACAGACAGGAGATCAATTCCATCACTGCAGTGATGTCCCTTACCAGGTCACTTTTCTCCAAGGAGATCTGATTCCCAAAGTTCATACATTTCTGAAACACTTTTTTTTTTTACTGTACCCACCTATAGCACTGCCAATGCAGCAGAAAGGAGGGAAAGCAAAAAGGATAATATTTAACTTCTCATTACGGCATCTGACAGTAAATATGGACCTGCCACGAACATTTTCATGACATACAGCACTCCTGCAGCATTTTAAGCAGCACCCCCAAAAAAAGCCATCAGTTTGATCCCCCTGAATTGATGACAGGTGGGTCATTGCTGGAAGCTGTGTTTGTATTTACAGGGCTGGGGATCCCAGCAATGCAATCATTTGCTTGAGTTCCCCAGGCAAGGGTGGGTAATATGTGGCTGTAAACAGTAATGGATAGAGAAATATTGGTGTGGTGCAGAGAAAACATGCAGGGATGGCTGCAGGATGTGCTGTACCTGAGCAGGAAGGGGAGGGCTCACTTGGATCCCTCACTAGAACAGCACAGCTGCCCATGCACTTTTTTAGTGCAGTTTTTTAGTTTAATCCCAGCCAGGATACTCTTGGCCCTCAGGCATTAAATTCCCCCCTTATTCCTGCAGAAAATCTCCTGTTTCTTTTGCCATCCTCCACCCTTGCAGCCACCTTTCCCTGCCACGAGCGCACTCTGAATGCTGGTTAATGAAAACAAAACACCAGATACAATAAATTCAGAAACCTCAAGGGAATTGTGATGGTTTCCCTGCACTGGGAACTGCAAAAGCTCTCTCCCCACCTGGGATGTGCTGGAACTGCCCCACTGCCTGGCTGGATGCAAGGAGTGCATCACGAGGCTCCTGCTGCCAGCTGGATGCTGGTGTTGCCACCGGCTCAGCACCAATTATTTATGAAAGGAAATAGAAACAAAACTGCTTGACATTTGAAAAGAAATCATTACCACACACTTGTGGCGAATCAGAGCTGGAGTGCTTTAAAGTTCCATGTCCCAGTGCTTAATTAGAGACGAGGCAGTTTATGTTTAGCTCTCATGAAAAATTTAACCCCCCGGATGCTTCCAGCCAAACCCTGCTCCTGGCCCAGCCCCTTCCATTTCAGCAGGGTGCAGGGCTCACCCCCAGCCCAGGGACATCAATCCCAGCTGGAAGCAGCCCCAGGAATGCTCAGGGGAGGTGTTTCGGCAGTTTCACACCCCACAGGGATGGTTTGGGGTTGAATCCATCAGAGCAGGACCGCGGTGCAGTGGGTGGGGATCTCAGTGAAGCCTTTCCCCTTCTCCCTGTGCCAGGAAAATCCTCGGGACATCAGCCCTGTGGTGGCACCACCCTCCCCGGGGCAGGAGCAGCTTTGGCTAATCCTGCCTTGGTTGGTTTTTTCCCCTCATTTTTACAAAACACACCTCCACGGATGGGGCTGAAAAGATATTTTTCTTTCTTTTCCTCTCTGCCTGACAGACTTTCCTGGCTCACAGGGCAGCAGTTAGAGCCTACTCCTTATTTCGGGGGTCTGCTCTCAGCTGGAGATGACACTGCTCACCTCCATCTCTCACCTCTAAAACAGATGTAGCAGGTGTAGCATGAAGATAAATAGACTGAGCAGCACAAACTGCTCAGATAATGGGATCTGGGAAAGCTTCCACAGGCAGCCATCAGTGTAGCTACAGCTGAATTTCCCTAATCTAGACAAGCCCCTGCTTCCCTGTCCTTCAAACAGCAGTTTCGTTTGCATTTAAAAAAAAAAAAAAAAAATCCTTCCAAGATGATGTGGATTGCACATTTTTCCCCCCCTTCATGCTTTACAAGATATAAACATTGAGTCTTCTGTTTAAACATGGCCTCTGGGTAAGGATTCCTGGGAAATTGAGAAGCAGGCCATTTTTCAGATAAATGATTTATACAGAAGATGCTATGGATGACCTGATGCTGACCTGTTTGAATTAATTCCAGCATTTGAGCTTCCATTTCTATTAAAACTCCATTTACCAGGAAAGTGAAAAGGTAATTATCGTCCCCAGCTTTAAATCACTCCACTGCTGAATTATTAAAGGGAAGAATTAAAAATAATCAGGCTTTTTCATTATACTTCATAGAGGGGAAATTAAAGGTGTAAGAATGTATTTTTTGCTTGAATTTAGGTATTCATTTCTGAGATTTATGTAGAAATAGAAATTATTCTCTCTGCGTGCCCAGCTCATTTTCTTTATGAAGACACACAGACACACACATGGGGGGAAGGCAAAAAGTAAAAGCCCTCTTGTAAAATGAAAAAAAAAAAAAGAAAAGAATAGAAGGAAGAAGGGATTTAACATGAAGAAGTATAGGAGAGCGTTTTGCATTTTAATACCCTTTCTTCCGCACAATTACACCTCTGAGTGATCCAGCAGAGGGAGATTAAGCTGCTACTAATTTCAGATATACAGTTGTAAAATGCTAGGTTAGTTCTTATCAGGAGATGTAAGAAAATCCGACAGTGTCAGGCAGCAGGAGGGAGCTGATTGCTTCTGATGTCTGCAGACTCACGGGAGAGGCTGCAGCAGCATCAGAGCATCCCAGGGACGTGCCTGCTCCCAGGGAAAGGGACTCACAGCTTTACACAAACCCTCACTTCACAAATCCCAGCCCTTGTGCTCTTTGCGGAGTGAAAATGGGCTGGGAATGCTCGATCAGTGAGAGCTCACACCTTCCCACCTCCCTGGAAAAGGAAGGGAACTGCAGCAGGAAAAGCAAAGCTGGTGCCTGGATTTCATAGCTGGAGCAGGGAATGTAGGCCAGCCAACATCTGTCCCTGGCAAAGCAATCAGAAAAGCTGATATATGATTCAATTGATAAAGAATTAAAGGGCAGAAATATAATTAACATCAGTCAACATGGTTTTATGGAAAATAGGTCTTGTCAGTCAAATCTGATTTCATTCTTTGATGAGATTACAAGTTTGGTTGATAAGGGTAACTGCAAAGATATAACATATTTAGCTCTTGTAAGATGTTTGACTCTGTATCTCACAACTTTCTGATTAAAAAATTAGTGTTATATGATATCGGCGAAGCACGTGGTAAATGGATTAAGAATCCTATTTCTGATGGAAGGGACTGTCCATGGAGGAGAGAACACTGGAGAGAGAGAGAGAGGCACAAGTGGAGCTTTAACACATCTCCAGCCTTGGACTCAGCTCCCCTCAATAATCTTGATATGAAGAATTAAATTAATCCTAATGAAATTTGCAGGAAGCCCGAAGATCTAAGGGGAGGAATATGGCAAAGAAATGGGGGAAGATTGCTCCGGGAGAGAACAGGAATTCACTGGAGCAGGGCTGGTGTGCGGACAGGGCTTTCCCTGGAAAAGACCAAAGGCAAATGCAGAGCACGCTGAGAGCACTGATCCATCCTCCCTGGAGAGTGGCAGACAGAGCTCAATCCTTTCCGTTTATCAGAGATTGAGAAGTGACTTGAGCAGATAAAAGCCTTTGTGGGGAGACAATAGCAGGTACTAAAGGCCTCGTTAATCTGGGAAGGGAAAAAAAAAAGAAAAAAAAAAGAGACAGCCCGATGACTGCGAGATGAAGCCAAAGAAACTGGAATGAGAAATTAGGCCCGAATGCCTGACTGAAATGTGATTAAATGCCAAAAACTGCTCAAATTCTCAAGGTCCACACACATTTAGTGCTTTATGAAAGGGCTGCTGAAACAACACCACTGATTTTAACCCAGAACCAAGAGAAGACTTAACTTGATAAGCCTGGCTTTACTGTCCTCCTGCTCAGTGCCCAAAAGTCTCCCAAAGTCTTTCCTTTTTACCTCGTTCTGCACAGAACTTTGACTACCAGATCTCCTGGGCAATGAATTTATTATCCCTTTAACTGAAAAGAACTTACAGCCCTTTTAATAATACTTTACATCTCTCCAGGGTTTTCCCTTTTCGGTTCTCAAAGAGCTCTGCAAATAACTATTATTCCTCATGTTCCCACACCGGGTCTTCCTTTCCATCACACAGATCTGGGAAGAGGCTGAGATGACACGATTTGCTCTGTGTTGTACATGGTATCAGCTGGTTTTTGATACTAGATGAGAACATGGAGACATTTTCCATCCCTGCTCTGCTTCTTTTGCCTCCAACACCCATCCATCCATCAGCTGGGTGGAAATTTTGATTAAAAATTAGGCAGAGATGTCTTCGGATAAAGCAGAAACACGGTTTTGAAACACTGCTGGAAAGAAACACCTTCATTTTTCATTTTAAGTCACAACATGACTTTTATACTATTATCTTCTCAAGGCAAAACTGGAAAGAAATATTGCACTCGCCCCAAAACAATGTTTCTTCCAAAAAATTGCATTTCACAGGAAAAAGGAGAAGTAGATTTTCATTCAGAGTAAGAAAGCTGACATTCCCTGTTGGGATGGATACTGCAGGCAGAGGAACAGACAGACAAGTCAGCAAATAGGTCAGTAGGTAAACAGGGGATGGATTATGCTGTAAATGGATTAATAAATATGCAAGTAGAAAAAACAGAGGCACCTTTCCATTTCCCTGCCCTCCCTTCCCACCACGAGAGTCTGTAATGTATTAGGGGAAATGCTGCTGAGGTGTCAGAACAATTTCTATTAAAGGTAATTTTCTAATGAAAAGGTTATAAGAGACTGTGTCAGAGCTAATCAAAATTCAATCTCCCTGTCACCAAACAGCACAATCCTGCTCCAGCAGCTCTGCCGTGGAGGGTTGTACAGAGTGAGGCAGTGGAACCCCATTCCAGAGCTCCAGGATCCTCACCAGAGCACAGGGAGAAGGAATATTTCACTCCTCAGCAAGCCATGCCCTCTCAGGGAGGAGTTTTTCCGTGCCTTCAGCATTTCCCTTAAATTATCCCTCTCATTCTTTCGTGTCCCTCCTTCCCTCCCACCCTTCCTCTGCTCCCTGTCTTCCCCAAGCCACCAGAGAGGATTGGAGGCAGGATTACTTATTGATAGCAGCAGCCACCCTCCTAAATCCAGTCAGGGCTGCTGGCTAATCCCTTTAATGAGTTGGTTTAGCCCTGGCAGCCGAGCTAACCTGCATGTTTAACTCCATGTTCAACTCCCCAGCTCTCCCTTCACCCCCTCCCAGCTGCTGAGCAGAAGCTGCAGAACAAGAGATTGTTCTCAGCCCTAAAGTATTTTTAATTCCTTTAGAGGACACCTCAGAGAGCCCCACACTTATGTCATTCCAGCACCACGAGCTGGAATAAAATAGGTGGGCAGATCCACTTCCCTCTCCATCAAACACTGTTTGAGAAATGCTATTATGACATCCAAGAAGACAATCTGGAAAGGTGCTGCATGTTTCCCATCCAGTTTCCCTGCCATCCTTGCTGGCAGGAATAAAGGTTTTTTTCCCTCCCTTTCCTTATTAAGATAAAACTGTCACCAGCTTCCCCATTCCACTGGTTTGTTGGGACTTTCAAAGCCTAGAACTGTATTAAATATTCAGTCTACTCCTTTTGGCTACATTTCAGAGCCTGTATCCCTCCCTTTAATTGCTCTGTCAAGAATAGATGAAAGTTTGATACCAAGGCTTTGACTGGGAAAAACTCAAACACTTTGGGCTCTGCTGTTTTATTTATTTAAAGAGGAAATATCGGGAATGCTCTGCTTAAATTAGGCTCTATGCATTGCTAAGGACTTCTTTTCTCATTTGTTCTTTTATGCATCCTTCCATTAACTCTTTTCGCTGCTAGTTTTTGTTATGCTGAATTATATTCATGGGCTCTCCTTTATCTCTTTCTCTCGTTTGTCACCAAGTGCACAACTCCTCAAACACCTCTTCTGTAGCAGTACCCCGCCCTATAATCTCCCGGGAATGCAGATGGAGATTTCCATCCAAGGAGAAAGCTCCCCGGGGCACTGCTCCACCAGCGAGGTGGCAGAAAGCAGAATTTGGAGACAACTTGGCTGCCAGAGATGAAACAACCACAGCATCCTCTGCAGGGCTTCAAAGGCTGTCTCTGATTCATATGCACCCAACAAAAGCTCCTTAATCTGCACCACATCAGTTCACTCCTCGGCCCACTTCGCTGAACAGGCTGAGCCCTCAACCGTGTCTCCAGGGCTCTTTCCCTCTTTTTGCCTCTCCTGAGCATCTTTGTTCTTGCTCAGAGCACTGCTCCATCCTCCAGCAGTTTTCCACGCACAAATTCAGCTCGCTCCTGCTGCAGGCTGCAGCTGGAAGGAGATTTTTGTTTGTTTGGGTTTTATTTCTCTTTGCTTTTTCCTTCTCACTGAGGTCTGGAGAGGGTGGGTGAGCACATCTGTGCCAGGATCAGAGGCAAGGACAGCCCCCATGCCAGCTGTGCTGCCCTCCTGCTTCCTTCGATGTAATTAACATCCTTTCCTCACTGCCTGCAACCACCCCGGCTCTGCTTCAATCATCCTCTCCCAGCAATGAGCATTCCTTGTCATTAGGGCCTTAAAAAGCCCCATTATGAGCATGTAAATGGGATGCAGCGAGGAGGGAAATATTTTACTACTCCAATTTCCTGTTGTGCCATTGCCAGCAAGTCCTGATATTACTGCTGAGCATCTCCAAGCTGCACCAGCAGCTACAGGAGCAGGCCCACGTTGTGCTTGCAACCAGAGTCTGACAATGCAGCAATGCCAAGGTTTTCCAGGATTTTTCCTTTGAGGAAAGAGTGGAGATAGATAGAGGAAAGCAAAGGAGAACCTGATCTGCTTCCCTGACCCAACAGGCAGCACAGTCTCGAGGTAAAAGCGGAAACTGAGGCGTATTTATGGTACAGGAAGGGAAATCTCAGTTTCTCTGGCAGCATCATTGAAGGATTTTGACCTCCTCAGATCTTCCTGCATTAACAACATCTGAGCTCTGGCCCAGCAGGTCTCCCCGTCAGCTGGTACCTACCACAGGCACTTGGATCTCTTGGATTCTGTCAGCTCCCCTCCTAGGTCTGGCCAAGCTGTCTCCCCTTCTCCCAGGAAGAGCAGGGTCTTGTACTCCAGGCCTCTCCTTCCCTTCTCCACACACAAGAAAACCCCACCTGACCCCCCTGCACAGCCCCTCTCCCATGGAGGCAGCAGCCAGGTGCTGCCAAAGCTCCTTCAAACACAAATTGTTCCCCTCAATAACATTTCCAATGCAAATACCAGTTGTGTTTACAGGCACACAGGCTCAGGGGGAAGTGCAGGGGAGAATTTATCCTCCATCTCCAAAAAAAGCTGTGTGAAGCCCATGTTACAGTTTTTGTCCTTTTCTCTCCTGTGTTTGTGTTTGTTGTAGGGTACAAGGGACACTGGATCCCATCTCTCCAGACAAGTTTTCCACCTCATGCATACAAAGGCCTCTGCAAGCAGAACCCACTGAATACACACAAAATATTTCTCCCCAAGTTGCCTAACAAACCCCTAAAGGCAGAACCTGCAGCCAAGGTGCAGAGGAGAGATAGCAAATCAGACACTACTGTGCTTTCAACTCCAATTTCCTTGTCCTACCTCCTGATAAGGTGTTGCTGAGACCTCTTCCATTTCTCAGTTCCACTCTAGCATGTGGATTTGGCACTCGTGAACTTTTTAATTTCATAAACCACCGGTGCTTTGCCTTCCCTTTTGCACCCCTGTGCCTTCTTGGAGCTCTCTAAGCCAGGTGCAGCCACCTGATAATTCCCTGTAATGCAATCACAGGGCCTCAGTGCCAGGACTGAGCTGAGCTGAGCTACAGCCTCCACTCAAGGACACCACTGCTGATAAAAGAGGGGACTCAAAGTGATGTGGAACTTGAACCACATCACACAAACCCCCTGATTTTGCTGCTCCTCACATTGACATCCTCCTGGCGGACAAAATCCTGCTTGCCTGCATTTCCCAGGCTCCACACATCTCATCTCCAAGTATATTGATACAAAAATAACAGAAATAACAGTCTTTGGCTTGCTGATGAGTGCTTTATATCCTCAGTGGCCCTGAGGAAAGGGCACACACTGCTGGTGCCTTCCTCGAGGAAAATCCCACCCCTCTTTTTGCACTCAAGTCATCAGGATCAGAACAAGGCAGTTGTGCTCATCCAGTTAAAGGGGGAAAGGCAGGGAAGTTAAGAGAGGTTAAACAGACTTAGGAACACTCTCAGCCTTTTGTGCAAGACCCTGTGCTTAGGGGCAGCCCACATCAGATCAAATCCTCTTTTAGAGCTGCTCTGGCTTTGCCCCTGGACCTTTCTGTTTGTTCCCTTGGAGACAAGCCCTGAAAGCTTCTCTAAGAGCCCTGAGTGTTCTCATTTCCTGCCTCAGCTGCCATCCACACTGACCAGCGGCCAAGCTGGGACTTGCTTTTCTCCTGGATCAGTAATTAAAGTTCTATGGGACAAGTAGATCTCACTCAAGTATCTGATAAAAGCTGAGTTTAAAAGCAATAGATACCCAGTTCTGTCTTTCTCTGGCCTCAGTTCAGGGATTAGGAGTTATGATGCAGGAATAGGAATATTTAATAACAAGAGGAAGATTTGAACCAGTTGTAGAGCTAAAACATTGAAATTGCAGTGCTAATTAGGGGTTTGAGGAAGGTTTACTCTTAAATGGTCATGAATGAATGGGGAGTGGATGAGGGCGGAGCAGAGAAATTCGTGTATGAGTGGGAATTAATAGTTGTAAAGATGAAATTTGGCTTTGTTTTGTGGTTAGGGCTGGGATATGACAAGTCTGCCATCAGAGTCTGGATGATTTCAGCCTGTGCTGTGTAAGACTGGCCAATATCCTAAGTTCCCTTTTGTTTCACTTATTTGGGAGAAGATCCATCTATGGATGTGGAGATTAAAATGGCTTTTTTCCTTGTCACTTTGGGTGCTGATTTTAATCAGGGAGGGTTTTTTTCTTCCCCTTTCACAGCTCCATTTCTAAAGAAAAAAGAACAGCTCAGAGAGAAATTGGAGCTGCTCCCAGGACAAATGGGCCTGACTGGCAGTGCATAAAATTACCACTGTCTCTTCACCTTGCTTTCTGCAATCCCTTTATTAACTAACTGAATCCTCAGTCATTCTCTCTTGCCCAGCTCATTCATTCTCTTTCTTTCTCTCTCTTTACTCCCAGCTAAAAGGTTCATTATCTCATGCTCCTGGACTAGCAATGCACCCACATCATGGGACAGAGCAATTACATGTCCTGCAAGTGTCCCCAAGCCACCGAGCTGATGGCAGCAGGCACCTCTGGCCCTGTGGTAAAAGCTTTTCTCATGGGATGATGAACCTGCTTGGGATTAAGGGTGTTTCATTTCCAGACAAAGTGGAATCCTGCCCTCCCAGGGGCAGTGGGAGGCAGGAAGAGGAAACTGATGTTAATTATGACAGAAGACTCAGCTAGCCCAGGATTTTGCCTCCAGCCAATGAGAAATCCCACAAGTTGCCTGTGGGGCTTAGCAAGCTCTTGCTGCTGCCCTTGGACAGTGAACCCAACTCCCAAGATCTGTTGTCTCACCCCTCCTCAGAGTCCTTCAGAGTCTGCCATCACCTTCCTCATGACTGAAGAAGGGGCCAGTTCTCATTTCAGCCTCTAAAAAAGGCTCCAGACACAACCCCAGCTGTCAGTCAAAGCACACATCCAGGGTTCAGTTCCAGCAGGGTAATTAATTTCCATCCAAAGACCGGAGGAAAGGTGTATTTGTTTAATGACTGCATTAACAATTTGTTCTTCTGCTCAGTATGTGTTCTGGCATTTTATTAAGATTTTTTTTTTTTTTACTGGGGGTGGGGAACAAAGACTAATAAAATGTGCTAATGACAAATACCAGCTGTGTGAAGAGGAGACATAAGAGGGACAAGATGATTCGTGGGCTGGATTGTAAAAGGCTCTGAACCCTCAGTGCACAGACTGGGCTGAGGAAGAGCTGACACCACTCCATTCCTAAAAGGTGGTGGATTTCTGGCACTTAAATCTCGCTTATTATGGTCTACCTGTGGTGTGATGGGGTGTGAGGGAGCCCAGCCCTCTCCCAGCAGGTGCTGTCTGACATTTCACCTTTTTTCCTGGCACTCCCTGGACCGGATTCAACTCAAGGAAAGGCACCAGTCCCACTTCCCTATGCAGAGGCTTTTCCTGCTCTCCTCATCCCCCCTTGCTTGTGCATTCAAGTCTGACACGCCTGGGCAGTCTCACGGCCACCAGACTTCATCCAGGATAAATTAAAATTTTTTTACTTCCTTAATATTTTGTAGCTGGCACGACAATAAATAACTAAAATATCCCTGTTTTGTTGCAGCAAATATTGTTTTACGGGAGATGGAGGCAGATATGACCCTCAATATACTGCCCTTCACTGTAGTTATTTTCTCTTCTCTCTATTATTTGGTGAAGTTTTCTAGAACCATTTATATTTTTCCGTATATCACTTTAAAATCAGAAAGAGCTTTAAAAAGTAAATTGCATTTTTCTCTCGTCGCAGAGCCTTAGATTTCTTACTCTTCGCTTTGATTTTTCTTTTTTTTTTGCTAAAGTAAATAAACAACAAAATTTTTTACAGCACTCTCAAGAGGTTATATTCTGGTCATTTCTCATGGTTGTTTTTCAGTGTTCAGTGACAATTATTACTAAAAAAGAACAATTTTTCAAGCCAGGACCTAGAATGTAAACTATGATTTCTAAAGGATGAAACAATCAGGCTGCATCCACTTGTTAGAGAAATCCAGGGGAACCTCAGTGACCTTGGATGCACTGAGATTTGCACAAGTTTTTCAACTTCTGCACCCTCTGGCACCCTCAGCATCACTTGTTCCTGCCAGCCACAGAAGGAAGTGCTCCAAACACCTTATTTCTGGCACTTCTCACAGTTCAGAGGTGTCACCCACTTCCCCAGTGTTCATCCAGGCAGCAGGAGGATGCTGCTGAGTAGGGATCAGCCTCAGAAAAAGGAGGGCTCAGGTTTTGCTCAGCCTCCCAGTGCCTCATCTGGTTGTGGGTAACCTGGGAACGAGCTGGGGTTTCTCCTGCTGATCCTGCACAGAAACCACAGGTGTTATCTCAGCATAACCCGAAGCAGGGTGAGACCTACGGGGTAGCTCACCTTTCCTGTCTGGAGGCAGCCCTAAGTTTTAGAAAGATTGTCCCTCTGGTAACTTCCCCTCATCTCACATTCCCTCCAAGTAGCTGCTACCATCTGCTCACACATCCAGGGGTTTTATTTTAAGTGGAAGTCCTTCACCGTTCAAGGAGAGCCTGCCCCATGACACACAGCCCAGGTAACACCTCTGCTTTGATCAACGCCTCCTGCAAGCTGCAGGTGTGTCCCCATCACCTCAGCAGGCTGCAGTGAATCTCTCAGCA
Organism: Hypocryptadius cinnamomeus; assembly: GCA_013400635.1. Classification (NCBI taxonomy): domain Eukaryota; kingdom Metazoa; phylum Chordata; class Aves; order Passeriformes; family Zosteropidae; genus Hypocryptadius; species Hypocryptadius cinnamomeus. Next base: position 14,025 of record VYZP01023204.1, on the reverse strand, counting down.
CAAAAACAAGCCGTGCAAAGCAGAAAGCCTTGTCATCGTGCTTTGTGCCTTGGGATCCACTGAAATCATGGACAGAAGGGCCTCAGGGACAAAATGCCACTCAATGAGCTCTCTGCTGTCTGATCTGAAGGCACCAAGAGGGGAAAAGCAGGAGGTGGAATAGCAACTGGTAAGGGAAGAATCTATCCTCTTAAAAACCACTCGATTTTCAAAGGAAGAAGCATCAAGGACTTTCTTGCCCACTTGGTGATGTCAGTTCCCAAAGGAGACAGGAGGAACTGTCTCCTTGGATGAGCACAGGTGCCCACACAGTGAATTCAGATGAAAACTCAGCATGGTCCTACAGGACAGTGGCCGACCATGTGTGGACACTTCTATCCTTGTAAAGCGGGAGGAGGTGGCCAGCAAACCTCACTTGGGGGCTCTCAGTTCTGCACTGAAAGATGCCCAGAGTTTGTAAAAAGCCTTCAGGAGGAATCACACCCTGAAGACAAACTCCAGAGCTCTCCTTGCTCTTCCTCTGTCTGGTCTGAGTTTGGAACGGCCGCCCCATTACTGCTGGTGACAGGCGTGTGATAACATTGCCATTTCATTAGCAGGGTATTGTTCAGGAGATTGATGGCTGGCAAGCTAAGAAAAATTGCATCTCCCTCTGCAGCTGCCTGTCTCAGAGACAGCATTCATCACAGAAGGAAGGGAGGGAAGGAAAACATACAGGAGTAGGAACCTGATGCATTGGCATTCCACCGAAATCAGCTGTCTGTGGGTGAGGATCCTGAAGCCTGGGAATGTTCCCTTTGCTGCTCCAACCCCAGGAGAAAGTAGAGAAAATGAGAGTGTTGAGACCACTCTTCTCAGTCTGAAGCTACAGAGGCCTCACCTCTCCTCTGTGCTCAGGAATTATTATTATTAAACAGACAGTTCCAAAGCAAAGCAAATATTGACATTAAGCAAGAAAGCAAATGCCATTGTGCTTCTGGGTGCTGGAAGAGAGGAGAGAGACAATGAGAAGCAGAAGGAAATGAGGCTCTGGAAAGATTTAGAGAGGCTTAGGTTTGTTCCCCAGCCCTCTCAGCATCTACACACTCTCCTTTTGCTGGGATTTGGGGTTTTCTGCTGGAGACAGGAACACTGCAAGAGCAGAGAAGGGCACACTGTAGTGCCATGTGTTTGTGACAAAAAAAAACCAGCTCATATTAAAGCTGCAGCCTATCCTGCCACTTCTGGAATATCATCCCTGCTTTGTCTGGCCCTCTCCATCCTCTCAGAGGCAGCCTCTGACGTGGGAGGCCTGCGAGAGCTCCCGATGCGATGAACAAAAACCACCTCTCGCCTGTACACAAAAAATTAAAACCTCATTTGTGTCTGCTGAGCGAACAAACCACAGCTAATGAAATCCCCTCACAATAGGACGTTACTTGAATGAGAACCACCTCCTTCAAAGCACAGCTGGGGACAAGCACAGCCAATCGTGCTGTGCCCCTCCAGAGTCACGGGGTGACAAGTCTTTCAGGGCACAGGAGGGAGGGAGCTCCCTCACGCCCTGGCAGATGAGCCAAGGAAGATTTAATTTGATTTTACCAGGGAAAAAACACACAGAGACACACAGAGACACGCAGCAGGGCCGCTCTCCTGCTGCCTCCCCGGGGAGCAGAGGAGCTCTCAGCCATCGCTCCCACTGAGGGATGGGGAGTTCCCTTCGTGCTCACAATGTCTGCAGCAGGGAGGGGACACTCAGGCACTGCCAGCGTGGCCGTGGGCTCTGTCCTGCCCTCTGTCACTTGTGACGTGCAGGAGCCCAGCAGGGAGGAATTATTATGGTCTAACATCAATGCCAGCGAAACCAGACCCATCTCCAAGGCTTGAATAACCTCTCTTGCTATTGTTCAGGACCTCCTCCTCACCAGCTTCATACATCCTTAGGGAATGGAGCTGGGAGCTGCTTTTCTTTTCTCACGTTTTTGGGGGTTTTTTTCCAGACAGTGAGATGAGAAGCACAGAGAAATCTGAATGCCAAAGTGGGGCCAGGAAGCACATCTGCACCAGTGCCATCCAACATCCAGATCTGATCACAGAATCATTAAGGTTGGAAAAGGCCCCCAAGATCATCCAACCTGTGACAGATCACTGAGTGCCACATCCAGGTGTTCCTTGGGCACCCCTAGGGATGGGAACTCCAAACCTGCCTGGGCAGACCCTTGCAATGCCTGACAATCATATCCATGAAGGAATTCTTCCTGAGTGCTTCCTGAATTCTTCCTGATGGTCCATGACAGCCTCCTGAGAGTCTCCCTTACCCAAAGGCAACCACGTGAGCAGAACCATGTCCCACACCAAGGGAAAGGTCCCCAAACTGTTGGAAACAGATGACAAAGAATCTCACCATTTCCCACACTGTTTATTTTTCACCCTATAGCAGGTGTAATTTCAAACTGTGCAAGGTGCCTGCTCACAGCTCTGGCTTTGCAGCAAAGGGTATTTAAAAGTCAAAGGGTGGTTGGGAAAAGATGTGTTTTGTATTAAAAGGATGAAGTTCATTCAGCTGAGTTCAGTCTGGACTCCTTGAGCAGGAGGACAAGAACTCCTTCACTATCTGCACCCACACAAGTTCAGCCTTTGTAGTTTTTTGTTGGTTTTTTTTTTTTTGCAATATCAGTTACCTTTCTTTTCTGAACAAAATATAAAGTGCCTTTTTTTTTTCATTGTAGAAGTGTTGAAATAGGATGATTCACCAGTATCTTTCATTCTTTCCTACAGATATGTTTGCTATCATGTTTCTTGTAAAAATTGACTTATTTATGGAAGCATTTCCTGCAAAGAATTTCAGTTTCATTAAAGCAGTTTTCTGATGAGGAAGCAGATAATCAGATAATACCTGACCTTACCTAGTGTGTCTCATCTTCCCTCATTAGTACTGAGGAGCTTTTCTGGCACAGTGGCAGGAGTGGGAGGGCTGGATTCCTGTGTTTGCCATTATTCTGGCCAGGACTCAAGGAGTAATCAGGGAGACAGTACCCTAGCCCAGACCACGAAGGAAGCAAGAGAGAATTTTAGCACCTTTCCCCTGCCTCTCCTCTGTCTGCAGTGTCAGCAGCATCACTGCTATGATTTTGCACTGGTTTGCAAGAGACTTTTTGATCCCCAGGGGAATAACTGTCATGCCCTTCAAGCCTGTGGTTTGAAAAGGTCTAGAAGTGCAAAAAGGAAACAAAGCAAATACAAGACTTCATCTGGTTTTGATGCAGAGTCAAACCAAGCTATTCATGCATTGCAGTTTCTATCAGCAATCCACGTGGAACACAATCTACAAGCACTGACATCTGGTGAGTGCATGACCAGTGCACTTTATCCATAGAAAATCCTGGAATATTCTGGGGCAAACATGCTCTGCCTTTTAAAACTGCCCTTAAGTATCCATAGTGCTGCCTTGCCCTAATACTTTCCTCAGGAAAGGAAAGACTTCTTCTGCTAGAAGACTGGCAGAAAGGGAGAGGAAAAAACCTGAGGAACCAAATGAATGCAGATGACAGAGAGTGGCTGTGAGGGAGGTAGAGTCTCGAATGGCTGAATTCACTGTCGGCGCTCGAGGCAGCTCCACATTGGCTCAGGGGAGGGGATGGTTCTGTGTCGTTCTGCATTGAGCGTTGGTGGGATTTTAAGATTTTCATCCTGGTTTGACACCAGTTCTGCCACTTCCAGACTGGCTGATTTGTGGCAGGAATCCCAAAGGCTGTGCTGAACTGCCTCTCCTCACCCATCTTGTCTTGCTCCTGAGGGCAGCTTAACTAACTCACCTGAAAGATTATTTATTTGGCAGTAAAAGCCACAAATAAAACAGAGTTGCCTAATGAAGACAACTTGGTGACTCTCGCCCATTTTTAATTTTAATGTTGCATGTAATCTCCATTCTGGTCTCTGGAGTTGTCAGTGGTTTTACAGCTCCTGATTATATGAGTGCAGCAGGCAGAGACAGCTCAGTGGAAGAGCTGGGAAAGCAGCATTAACCACAGCCCCAGGGGAATCCAGCCACAGGAGCTGAGGAATTGTCTGCACCATCATTGCAGTGACAGAAAGCACAGGCTGAGCAAGCACTCTGTGGTGGTGTCCTTTTCACAACCTACCTGCCTGCTTATTTATAGGTATCCAAATAGCTCTGGGCCTGAAACATAAAGGAAGAGGAGACTCCTGAATTGCCATCCATGGAGAGAGTGACAATTCACTGTGTGTTACAGACAGGCAACTCTTACAGAAATAAAGTGGGTACCAGGGATTTGACCAAGGGTACAGAAAGGAGGGTCAAGCCTGTAGCCAACATGGGAATCCTCGAATATCCACCACTGTTCAACACCTTATCACCAAGGCTGTCTCCAGCAGTGAAGGATCCCATTGATAACAAGTGAGCCAGCCTCCTCTCTGGAGCACTGTCCTGCCAATAAAGCCCTCCAGAGTCACTCACCTCCTCCCATAAGACAGGCCTGGTGCTAACCATCTCGCAGATTGGAGAGTAAATCTATTTAGAGCCTAAGGATTTTCTAACAGGAAGATGAATATAGAGACAGAAGTTTCCTTCCAGGCATGAATACAGGCAAGCACAAAAGGCCAGGCATGTTAAAACTGGACACAGCTCCTGTCTGGAGCCCCATGTCCTCAGATGTCCTTCATGGCCTCCAGCCATGCAGGAGCCTCGGGAACCTGCAGGAGCCTCAGGCTCACTCCTCCCATTACACCACGAGAGATGCTGTCATCTACACGCAGCAAGAACGTGGCCTTATGGTGTGGGAAGAGAGAGCACCAAGGGATGCCTGGAGAGCACAGACACTCGTGGGATTGCCACCACTGTGGGCAGAGGGGGCTGGGCGAACGCCTGCTGAAATTCCGGACAGCACAGGATACCTCCCAGACCCAAGGTGCCACCACCAGCAACTGTGGCTGCTTTGACAGTGCCAAGTGCCTCCTGCAAACTGACATCAAGATCCTGGCCTGGTGGGTTTTGTTTCCCAGGGAAAAGGGCTGGCAATGGTGTTCAGGGGCCTGTGGCCCGGTGAGGGCGGCTGCCTCCTGAATTTCCAAATGGCGCAGGATGCCTCCCAGACCCAAGGTGCCACCACCTCCAACGTGGGTGCTGTCTCACAGCTGGGGACTTGGAAGGGAATTTTGTGGGCTTAGCTCCAGGAGCAGCTCTGCCTGGCCAGGATCAGGGATGAAGCAGTCAGCAGAGCAGCACATGGAGCTCCATGATTCTCCTGGATTCTGTGGTGGTTGGTAGGAGCACTCTCAGCCCTGCAAGGTTTTCTTCCCTCATAACCACAGCAGGAGGTTCTCCAGCTTTTATGGATAGGAGAATTGGGACCTGGAGGAGTTATACAACTGACATACAGGCAGCCTGTGGCAGATCTCAGAGTTTTATTCCAGACCCTCCTAGGACTCAGAAGTTTAATTATACCTGCATCCTTTCTCTTTACAATCATGTAAATCTGGAGCAACTCCCCTGGAATTATTCTGTCCTTACCTGCCCAGAGCCTGCCCTAAGGTGGTGAGCTGTGGGCTGCACCCAGAGCCAGGGCTCACAGGCCGGCAGCACTTGGGAAGGTGGCCAGAGAAGATGTGTCAGACCCTCCACTTCCCCAGTCCAGGCCTGCAGGCTCTCCCCTGATGCTGGGCCCCTTTTCCTCCTGTGGAAATGGTGCTGCAGTGCAAAGAGTGCTTGGATAAAGCCCACAGGCACCGAGCCCCAGTGAGAAAGGAGGGTCTCATCCCCTGGCTCCCCTCCAGGGAGCAGCATGTCAGCCACACAAGATGCTTGTTGAATGAAGTGAAGAAACTGCCACCAGCTGTGGAGCTGGTGAAAACTGGCCCAGCCACTGACAAATCTTTCTCTGGAGACAGCTGACTCAGAGCTGCTCTGCCTCCCGGGTGTCTCCTGTCGTGCAGGCCCTGTCATTGCTGTGTCTCAGAATTAGCCAGGAGGGTTTTCTGCCTTCTGAGTTTGACCTTCTAAGGATGTTCAGCATCTTTCAGCATCTGGCCCATCAGGGACGTGACATGCTTCACAGCTGTGCAGAGCAACAGAGACCTCATTCTTCCTCCTTGCTTCCCATCTCTTTCCAGGGACTGGAGCAGATGGGTTGCATGGCTCCTTCAGATCCTAGCAGGGATATTGGAGCAGAACCAAACAGTGTACCCAGGTGACCAGGAATCTTTTCCTACTTTTAGCTTCTCCAGTATGCTGTTGGGAAGCACTTTCCTGCTGCTGCCACCCATGGATCTGCAGCCAAAACACTGGCAGGGTTCTCCATGGATAATGAGCATTCCACTACAAAGCAAGGGAAACATCTCACTACCCACAGGGAGGCATGTGCCTCTCTCAGGTGCTGGATCACTGCTTCTCAGTGCTGCTTAGTTCAGTCCCTGAACACATTTGTCTGTCTCTAGCCACAATGGAAATTCCTGTGCACATCAGGGGCTCACCAATCTGGGCTGCAGTTTGGCTTTGTCCCAATTCCCAATGCTAGCATGCTGGTTGGGCTTCCCAAGAGGCAAGAAAGAGGCTTGTTTGTCCTCACAGGTAATTAAACCTGGATTAGAACATGATCTGACTGGAATCTAGCCTGGGGAAAATTGTAAAGGGCTTCCCAGAGGTGAAACTCTACAACCAGAGTCCAGACAGCGCTTTGCCCTTCCTCTGTCTTCTGAAAGAAAGGGAGTAGTGAAAAACCCACCAAAGGTGCTTTGGGAACCTGGACAACACAACACTGCCCACCACATGCAGTTCTCTGTTCTGCCTGCAGGAATTGAGGAACAGAGCCCTGACTCTTGCAAAACCAAATTTAATCCCTAGTTCCCCTAAAATTTCAGGTGCTTGGCTTTGCAGGGCTCTCAGGAGTGAGGATGCAATCTGGATATCCACAGCACCCCCACCCACTATCAGCTTCCTCCCAGCTGCTGCATAACGGGCCTGAAAACACAGAACCAATATGCAAATCTGACATTTAATTTGGACATGAGAGTTTAATGAGGCTGTGGAGATTCTGCCACTTGCAGCCTCCACATCCTGCAACCTGCAGTCACATTCCTTTAATTGAATGTGTCCCCACTACACCTCTGGATGCACAGGCATGTGCACATGTTCTCCAACAATTCTACCCTTTCCTCCCAACTCCACATTTTTACCAATCCAGTCTGGAGACCTCTTTTAAGGTGATGCTTTGGTTTGGTGGCTCTGCAGCCTCTGAGCCAGGGGGCTGGGGCCAGACATTTCAGCTGCTGTGCTGTTTTGTTCTTGAAGAGGTGGAAGACATACCAGGAATCAGCTTTGGCATCTCTGGGATGAAGAGGGAAGGGCACAGTTTGTGCCTTGCAAGGGCTCTCATCCCATCCCATGAGATCTGGGAAATGCTGCCCTGCCAAAACAAGTGGCTTAATCAGGGAGAATGAATCATATCCACTAACCCCAGTGACAAATGAGAGAACAAATAACCAAATAACAAAGCCCAAGCAAAACCCAGGAACTCCTACATGCAGCAAGGAGATACTCCCTTTGTGCCACCTGCCTGAGAGCAAAGCCTTCCATCAGCTCCCAGTACAGAGACTCCACAGTCTTTTTATTTGAAGAGGATTATGGAGCTGCCATTCAGTAAATGAAGTGCCACTCCAAACAGCTGCACTGTGGCCTGCCCTCGTTCAGACACGGTGCCTTGCTGGGGCTGCAGAGCTGTAGGCAAAGGCTGCTCCTGGCCTTGGAGCTCTGCAGAACTAAGGAATTCTGGAAAGTGCATGCACAGGAGCCAGGAGAGAGGTGAAGAAGCAAGAGAGTGTCATTTCCTCATTTCTGCTGCTGCCCTGAAAGGTACAGCCCAGGTTTTCTTCTTCAGCAGCCTTCTTTTCTCCCAGGTTACAGCCACAGCACCACACTGCTCCTCTGGCAACTGAAATATATATCCTGCTTTCCTGGGAGGGGACAGCAGGATGAGAGTCACTCCCCTCTCCCTGCTGCTTGATATCACAAGTGGCTCCCAGAACGCATTATTCCCACAGTGAGCACAACACCCTCTGTGCAGGGCTGATTGCCCAGAGCCACAGGAGACAAAGGCAGTGAGCTCCAAGCCCCAGCTCCTAGCGTGCCACATTTAATTCCCAGGGAATATGATCCTAGGAGAATCCGTGCAACTGATGAAGAGACAGGGAGACCCAGCCTGGGGCTGGAAGGGGGAAATATGAACTGGGCCAGGGCAGGAGAACATTGGGAAGAGGCAGGAACGTGGGACATGAGCTCTGTTCAGCAAGAGCACGCTCTGGGATGAAATATTAATGCCAGCATCCTGAACAGGCAGCAAGCAGCGGTGTCTGAGCTACTTGGCCATGAATAAAAGATGGTCCTGAAAATGGGGAAGAGCAGCAAATTAATTAATCGAAGCAAAAGTCTCTCTGCTCCCATTAACAAACAAGCCTGGAATTCTCCCTCATGCAGCTCAGCTTGGGGAACATGCAGGGGCACTGAGAGAAGGACAGTAGAGGGAGGGTTTTCTCCCAGTGACCTGGGGCCTCCCACTGCCCAGCAGTGCCTGTAAGCTCAAGTTCAGATCCTGATTCAGCTTCTCATCATGTCTGACCTGCCAGCTTTGGGAGCTCAGCCTCTGCCAGCTCAGACTGCTCACCTGTACCTTGGCTCCCTCATATTTTAAGTAAGGTGGAACTGGAAGCTGAAGCAGGGCTGCCAATTCCTAACACCCATTCCAAGAGCTGTGCCAGGTAGCCCAGCTCTGGGCCAAATGTGGGACACAGCCAGCTGCTTCCAGGCAGGCCAGCAGGAGGGCTGTGCCACTGGTGGAGGGCTTGGAGCTGTTCCTGCCTGCAAGAGAAGACAATCCAGTTTTCCTTCATTCAGAGCTGGGAATTTTCTGGGTGCTGCTCAGTGCTGCCATGCCCAAGCCTAATCCCTCATGCTGCATCAGTTAACTGGGAACAGAGTAGTGGGGGCTGCTGCAGATGGAGACACCCTCAGCACCAAGAAATGAATGATCTCCTCTTCTGAAGCCTTGCCCATAAATTATAGATTTTAAGCAGTGTTTGTTTAAAATATTCAGCTTGCCACTTAAAAAAGAATACTCATACACCCCAGGAATGGGGAAAAAGGATGGGGGCTGCATTCCCACTTGGAGGAGGGGGAGGGAAGCAGCCAGGAAGGAGAGAGGTGTTTCCTCTACTAATGAGCCAGCATCCCTGGCTATGGATGTGCAGTCCAACACGTGAGCCACCTGCACTGCAGCTTTGCCTGCCTCCAGCACACAGCTCAGGCCCAGCCTCTGCTTTTGCCCCCTGCATCCCCGTGTGTACATCATCCCACAGGCTTCCCTTCGAGCCCACAGGACAATGCTGTGCTTGCAAAGTCAGAGCAAAGATATCTCAAGTATTCTGAGGGAAGGAAGGAGGTGAGGAGGGAGGGAAACATCCCCCTTTACACAATCCCTACTTCCCTAGAAACAAATTCATTGCTTTGATTAAAAATTCAGCTTTTCAGCTGCCTTGGCCACGGGGCAGATCCACAAAAGGTGAGTTGCAGGGAGCAGTAGCTGAGATACTTCTCCTCAATGAAAAATGCTCCCCTTCATCTGCACTTCCCAGTCCGGCTCGGCCAGGCACCAGAGCCTGTATTGCCGCCTGATGGTGAGGAAGAGGCAGAGCCCTGCTGCAGAATGAAGGGATATCCTCTCTAGGCTGCAGCATCTCCCAGGCTGAGACAGGCTCTCACTGTCTTCTGGGATGGATTTCCCACGGAAGAGACTGCAGAGACAGCCTTGCAGGAGCTGCTTGCAGCTTTTCCTACCTTAGGAAGTTTGCATGGATACTCAGGTACATCTGGAGCAGCGTACAGGGAGCAACAGCCCAGTTGCTCAGGAAGGCACAGATCTAACCCCGGCTATCTGGGATTCATCACAGTCACACCCAGCCCAGAGCTGGCTCTTCTGAGCCTCAGGTAGCTCTGGGATCTCCCTGTGATCTGAGGAGGATGGACGGACAGACCACCAGCCCAGGGCAGTTTCTCCTCCCTTCCTGCCACCTGGATGATGCTCCAGGCCCAGCCCTCCTCCTGGTAGCTTAAGCACACTCCAGGCTGCACCTCACTCCCTCCTTAGCTGCACCCCCTGTGCCCTCAGGAGGCAGAGAACCTTTCTTGCTGTCCATTCCAGGAGACACTGACCATTCTGGCAAGTTCTGTACTGTGTTTTTAATAAATTAGCCCCGAACTTCATTTGCATGGATAAAAATAGCATCAGCTGTTCTGCCAAGCCGTTTTTCTCTTGGTTAACACATTCATCCAAGTTGCTCTATTTGTCTTTCCTCCACAGACTCATATTTTTCTGGATTCATTTTGTCAAACAAATTGCACAAGCTGGACTGCCCATTTACCCAGTTCTGTTTGATTACAGGGGTTATTTATGAAACAGCAAGACATATGGCATTAAGCTTCTTAATAATAATAATAATGAGAGAAGGGAAGGAGAAAAGCTCTAGAAGAGAGGAGGGAGAAAATGTTTTCTATTACAGACAAAAGCTCCTGCCATCAGTGATAAATTCCAGACACTTTTTCCAGTTGCTCTTGTGCTGCTGGCATGATGAATGGCACAGGCACTCAGCTCAGGAGCATGGCCATGGGATCCAGGGTAAGGAGGGAAATGCTGAAACACACAGAGGTGGTGGGGCTGGCTCTGGTGTGCAGGGACCACTGGCCACCAGGCACTTCACTTCCCAGGAGGTCACAGAAATGCAGACTCCACCCAGCCCTGCTTTTGAGCCCGATTCCCTCTCTTCTCTCTGATGCAGTCGCTTATTCCTGAGGAGTTTGGGACCAGTCCATTCAGCACACGCAGAGCCCTGTTGGCTCCCTGAAGACATCCTCGTCTGACCTGGCCATCCTGGCTCTGATGGTGACTCACTGCAATTCAATCAAAACTTCTGTCAAAGAAAGATGCTCAATTAAGGGCCTGGGAGACCTTGAAAGCAGAGTCATTTCTGCAAGAGGAAGGTAATTAACTTTTTTAATCAGTGGGCACTGATCTGAAGGTGTAGTGAAAAGAGAGAGAGAAGTAAACTCATTCCCACAGACTCAGAGCAGAGCCCTGTGGTGTCATTGGAGGCCCCAGGAAGGGCTGGGAACTGGACTTGGTACACACCAACCTGCAGAGCTGCTCCGTCACCTCATCCTTCTCCCTGATGTTGTTCCCCAGGGGCAGAGGCACCTTCACCTCTGGCCTTCCCTTCTCTCCTTATCCCAACAACAGAAAACACACCAAACTTCCAATCAGAGCAGCATCAGTGTCTGGAGATAACTTCTCAGCAGCCCAGACTCCTACACTGTCTTACAGGGAAGCCCTGGCAATGGGATAAAGAAGCTCAAGCACCAAGACTAAAGGCTTTCCCCTGGCACTTGCAAATGTCCTGTAGCACCAGCCTCAGCTCCTGGTCTGGTGTTCATCAGCTGGCACAGATCAGGGTGCCAGGCAGGCAGAGTTAATCAGGCCTCATTTGTGATTACAATGAACTCCTGCGTTTCATGGCCTGCATCCTAAACCTGCTTTCTAATTCCCCAAGGCAGAGGGATTTACACTTTCAATTTTATGTCTAGTTAGTTAATGGTCCATTACTGTCAAAAGGATCAGTAGCTAGAAGTTAAATCCTATTGGATTTATGATAAGGAAGAACCAAAGGCTGCAGAAGAGCACATGCCACAGGGGGCACAGGGAACATTGAGGGGTGTGCAGGTCCTGTGTTGTGACACTGGTGACAGAACACTGCTGGTGACAGCTCTAGAACAAGGCTCATCCCAACACTTTTCCCTTACACACTGCATCAAGTTTCTGCCTCAAAAACTCAGGGCAAAACGTCAGCTTTGGCAGGACTGGAATGGGTTGGCCTTGTTCATGTCAAATTCCTGCCCCCTCCCCATCAAGACACTAAAAGGGCTCTACTCCCTTAGCAAGATAAAGGTCTCTACAATACAAAGGAGCCTGCCAATAGCCAAAAATGTCTGTTTGTTCTGCTGCTATCCCTGAGATCCACAGCGGTGCTCCTGTCAGAGCAGAGGTGTTAAAGCAGCTACACTGAAAGGTCTGTCAGCACTACAGAGCTGGCTGTGCAGGGGTTTATAAACCTGTCCATAAAAACTCACCCCAGGCTGGAGGGTAAACAAGGTCCCCAGGCCTTTGAAGCAGAGAATCATTATTTTCTTTTTATTTTGTAAGCAAGGAAACAATTCTTTTTTTCTGCTGGCTGAGGTGTACTGAGTGGTAAGTGGTGCCAAAGAGAGAGAGTTTGGCTAGATGGGGGACTGGAAAACATTTAAGTGATCAATGGACAGTTCTTTGTTGTGTTTAGCAAGACGCTGGAAATGGTTTTGTAGGTCGAGGTAGTTTGAGCTGCAGCCAGGCAGGAAGCACTGAGGAAGCACAACACTGAGGTCCACAGCCATCCAGACAAGGTCAGATGTCCACACCTGCAGAAGATGGACACATTAGGCTTGGAAAAACAATCCAGAAGAGGTCCCAGGTCTAAGCCACTCACTCCTTCACCACCACACACACATGTGCCTGCAACACTGCTGGTTCTGAAAAGCCTGGGACAGAGAAGGAAGACTTATATGTTATTTAATGACTCTACCAGTCTGGCTTTCCAGTGATTCTATTCTCTTTCCCTCCCATCATTCTCCACTAGAGACTCCCTTGCCCTTTTGATGCAACCATAAAACTCCATGCACACTACTGCCAGAATTCAGAAGTTGTTTTCATCATTTCATCTACCAAGCTGCTGAGAGATCAGCAGATTTTAACTTATTTTTTTTATTCCCATCTACTTTCCATACAGCTGGGAGTGCTTCTCCCCACTGAAACCTCCACTAAAGCCCTGCTTCAGTAAGTCAGGCCTAAGAGTATGTGTACAAAATAGAGCTGTGCAGCCCATAACGCTCACTTTCACCCCTCCTATCTACCCCACCAGGGGAGACAGGCTAAGCTCTGAAAAGCAAAAAGCATTAAAACATTAAAAAAAAAAACCAAAAAAACCCGCCCTACCAACGGCCTGTATTCCGTCAAGAAAGCACAGGACTCGTGGATTGTGTAATTTGTGTTCACCTACAAGGAATTAGCATTCGCCCTGTGCCCGCTGCACCTGTGAGCACCAGCCTAGCGAAGGGCAATGCTGCACTCTCGTGGTTCCCAGCAGGACCAACACCCTGCCCTCGCTTCCCCTCCCCATCGCTCCTTTTACTGCTGTCACTCTAAATTCCCTGGATGGAGACCACCTCCACGAGTGGAATGTCCCTTCCAACTCAAACCTTTCCGGGATTCTGATTCCCTCGTGTCTGTCCCAAGCAAAAGCGATCCATGTATTATTAAGAGGAAGAGGCTGGCTCCATCAAATCATTGCTCTGCGTGAGGAGGACACACGGGCTGTTTTTGTTGGCCCTTCACACTTGATTAATTCATATTTACAATGCTTTGCTTCATCTGAATGGAGCTTCTTGTGATTTATTTCAAATATATTTTCAGAAATGCAGCCCTGGCCTGCCAGCACAGAGAGGAATTGCACGAAAAAAAGCTGTGGGTTGGTTCCTAGTGTTTGTTTACTCTTTTTGTAGTAAACAGCAGGTTATGTTGTTCCTGATGCTTAGTAAATCCCCGCTTTCTTAAGTGTGTGTTTTGCAAAAAGAGCCTTCCCCTGTGTGTGTGTAGTATGATTATAATAGCAATGTTTTCCTCTGGTTTTCATCTCATTCGTTCCCTGCCTTTCTTATTATTATTTCTTTTTATCCCTGCATCTGATTTACACCAACACAATTTTCTGGTTTTCCTTTGGTTACAAAAAACTTGCTTTAAGGGTTTTTTTAAATTTACTTATGTGGAACCTCAGAAATGAGTAAGTACTATCAGTACGTCCTTCAAGTTAAAAAACATTGCTTTTTGGAGTATCTTACCCAATGTTTTTAACTGAAATCTGAATCTCTTCAAAACAGATTCACAATATTAAAAAAAA